>JARQOC010003341.1:0-17090 GCA_033576535.1 Allobates femoralis | reverse complement strand
CCATCCGGTTTCCATCTCTCCAGATGAATCCGGGAGTATACGGATTATTCTCTCCAGACACAAAAATATGTTGCATTGCAACATGGAGCCATCCGGTTCTCCCTAACATGGGAGCCTATGGGGCCGGATTGCCCCAGTCAGGGCGAATCTGGGAACTGGATACTGGCGGCTGCACGCCGCTGTTGCTTCAGGACCGCGGCTAGCCCCATGCTACCGCGGTCTTGAAAAATCAGCAGCTGCGGCTGCAATTACAGCCATCCGGCTGCACACAGGACGGGAGGGTACATTTGGCCCTCCGGTTCTGTGTGCTGATTGGGTCCGGGGCTGTCAGGTTCATGCCTTACAGCCCCGGACTGGACCTTGCCGTGTTGTGAAGCCAGCCTAAACCAGAACTTATGTCCAGTAATGTATGTAGCTTTAGAAAACTAATTAAACGTTTCTTTCTGACCTAAATCAAATTGTATATAGAGATATGTCGATTGGCACAGGATTAGAAGTTACAACTAAATAGTTGCATGTAATACCTGTCATTTTGTGTCCATTTCATAAATAATAGCTCAAGCTAGAATAGTAGGCTATTATCCATTTGAAATCAACTATATAGACTCTGGAGTTTATGTAGCCTGATCTTATCCATCAATGTAAGGACTTAAATAATTGTATGTGCTTCCTATTCATCATACTCATCTTAATATTTCAGGAATATCACACAACACTTCACCATCAAGTCAAAGTGCTTCTATGTATCAAATACGACACTGACAAATATTCAATATGGAAAACTCAAACATGCACTGCCAAATATAACATACAAGATTTTTCTACACTGTATACAGGAAATATATTCAATAAAATAAATGGCCCAAGCTCATTATAGTGCAAAAAATTCCTTGGAAATAGCCAAAAATATTCTGCAATGTAAAAGAGAAAACTTAGGCAGTGCTCCATTCAAGCATAATGCTTGTTAAAGGGAACCAACCACCCCAAATGACCCCCCCGGACTGTTAATATGTGTCCCTACACCCAGCACACACATTTGGGGCAATCGTTTTTGCTAAAAAAACTGTTTAGTAGAAGCTAAGATGTAGCAATATAAACTTTAATAAATCGTGACGACTGGGTGTTACCTAGCTTGTCCTCGTGCTGTGTTTCATGTGCCTGTCAGCCTCCTCTCCCCCCTCCCTTCAGTAAAGCCCTGCCCTTTCAGCCTCTCAGGTTTCAGCCAGAAACTGACCCCCCCTTATCTTTAGACCTGTCCCTGCACCCCTTCTTATCATTCCTAGCCATCCCTTTTGCAGAAAAAATCGCTTTTGTAAAGTAAGAGAAAAGGTTATATTACTTTGTCCTGTGTTTCTGTGGAAGCCGCAAATGCCCCGCCTGTCTGCTGCTGCCTGGTAAATTATGCACGCCCCTCTCTGCTGCTAAGAGCCTGGCCGCGTCATGAAAGGGGGCGGGGCTCCGGCATGACGCGATTTAGCCCCGCCCCTTTCATGACGCGGCCAGGCTCTTAGCAGCAGAGAGGGGCGTGCATAATTTACAGGCAGCAGCAGACAGGCGGGGCATTTGCGGCTTCCACAGAAAGAGACAACTCACACAGGACAAAGTAATAACCTTTTCTATTACTTTACAAAAGCGATTTTTTCTGCAAAAGGGATGGCTAGGAATGATAAGAAGGGGTGCAGGGACAGGTCTAAAGATAAGGGGGGTCAGTTTCCGGGTTTAGGATCAGTTGAAAGGCTGAAACCTGAGAGGCTGAAAGGGCAGGGCTTTACTGAAGGGAGGGGGGGAGAGGAGGCTGACAGGCACATGGAACACTGCACGAGGACAAGCTAGGTAACACCCAGTCGTCACGATTTATTAAAGTTTATATTGCTATATCTTAGCTTCTACTAAACAGTTTTTTTAGCAAAAACGATTGCCCCAAATGTGTGTGCTGGGTGTAGGGACACATATTAACAGTCCGGGGGGGTCATTTGGGGTGGTTGGTTCCCTTTAAAGGCTGCATTGTCTCGATGAATTGTTGCCTATTTGGAGACTAAATCCACATTTTCATCCAATTGAGTACCATACTGTCATAGTTTTACTTTTCTATATGCTGTAAATACATATATGTAAAACTATATTTCTACTCATCATACAAAATTAAGAAATAAATGTTTGTTATCAAAAGAATGTGAATGAAAAATTATCAATATGATGAAGATTTCCTTTAAGAGATGAGGGGACCTGTGAATGTTTGGATTCTCCAGGTTCTGCCAGACTTTAAAATAAAAAAAATTGATTTAGGACCCGGTCTTTATCAGAAATTGACCCTGGTCCCCAAAACCCACATAAGTTAATTGGTACCTGAACTTATGTGCTGAAAAATGACTGGAAATTTCCAACTGCTCTACAAACAAATGTGGATTATGCAAATTAATTAAAGGGGTTCTTTCAGTTTTAGCATTCATGATTACATAGCTAGTAAATTAATAAACTAAAAAAATTAAGAGTGAGTTTTTTATTGTACCTCTTTTGTGGTTGTTTAAATGCAAGTCCCCTAGTGTTACAGTCACCTTCCGGTACCTTAATCCGGTTTGTATGCAGCAAAAAGTGACCTACCGGCAGATCCAGTGTTTCATGTGTGAGGCACCGCCGGCATGATCCTCTTGGCCGGGGCGCATCACATGCAGGATCAGGAGGATCCTGTGCACACTGGCCGGGTTGACTGTGATAATACTGTGTGAACCAACTTGAGACACAGGGTTTCATGAGCCTAATGAGCGGCAGTGAGAGTGGGATGAGATCGAGGAAGCCCTAAGGAATGAGGGCTGAGTGCTGACAACCCGGAACACAGGGAGTTAACCTGAGCTGTGTGAAAGGCTGATTATCAGCAGCTAAGGGGGTGTGCCCATGTGGGAGTGGCTGGCACCATAAGAGGCAGCCAGCTGAGTGATTGAGAGATCATGCAGAGATCCATTTTCAGCCAGACACCAGCCTGAGAGGATGTGGGCTGATTACCAGCCTGAGAGCTGAGCAGAGCCAGTCTGTGTGAGGGACTGGGAGTGCAAGTCCATGCCGCCATGTTGAGATGGTGAAGGGAGCATGCTAGCTCCATGCCGGTGCCGAGGTCCGTGGTTGTGATAGCACCTGGTGGGGAAGCCGTGGCTGAACCCGGTGGAGACTGGTCCGGGCGTGGGTTGAACTACGTCCGGGAAAGGAGCCCTTGGGGGACGCTTGGTGGACCCGTTACACAGGTAGCGAGACCCGGATCCGTGCCCGGTAAGACAGCGGTTCCCGTGTAACGGAGTGAGCTGTGTGTGAGTAATGCCAGGCGGGCATAACCGCTATTGGGTCCGACTAGGCAGTCGGTAAAGGACCCGTTGATGTATGTAGGGGCTTAGGCAATTGCCCTGAATGTAAGATGTTGACCCATGTAAGATTATTGTATAATAATGTGGGGAGAAAGTGACCCAGCTAGTATGGATGATGTTGGAGGCGTTCCGTCCCGTGGGGACGAGAGGGAGGCTTGCCCTGCTGCTTGCAGAGGGTACCCGTCCCTCAACCACGACCTCTAATGGTGTGGGTGTGCCTGTGGTGCCAGACACAGGGGTAATAGGGCTCCTAGTAGGTATCGGATGAGGTTCCCGTGTACTATGGTTTGCCAGTCCCTGTAATGGGCCATGGAGGAGCCACAGTCCATGGATGATGGTCTGTGAGCGTGTGGAAGAAATGTATGTGATCCATGGATGTTTGAATGATGGATCACATATAGTATGTAAGAACCCGGTCAGGCTGGAGTCCTGATTCCGGAGTAGTATGAAGCTGGGGAAATAGAGCCAGGCGGCTGGTTCCGCCATTGGGACCCATAGGGCCCGTTGATATGGTACTTGATGTTAAATGTATGTGAAATGTATATAGGCCGGAGGCCGTAGCCACCACGGGAGCTGTTAGTAGAGCTCCAATGGGGACAGAGAGATGGTTACAGGTCCCGGGTTACTATAAGCGTTATGTGCAATATATGTATTATGTAATGTTATATGTAAATGTATGATGTGTTTATGTATGGTGTTTTTAATCAATGTGATATGTGTCAAACATGCTACCCGGGTTATGTTATTAATATGTGAAAATAAACGGGTAGACATTGGTTAAACTTATAAACACGTGTTTGTTGTCGTTTTGCAAGCGGGTTCCCCGGTTGCTACCTCACACATGGAACATGGTGGAGGTCACAACTCAATATGTCTATCTCTATTAGACCCTCTTTCTGGCCTCACTCTGGTTCTCACAGAGAAGTATTGAGCGCTTGTGATGTAACTTCTGACTTCCGGCTAATCATATGTTACAAGGACAACATGGCACCACAGAACGAGAGCGGGACAAAAAAAGGAGGAGAAAACAGGAGAGTGAGTGTGGCGCCCCTCTGGCTAGGTGCCACAGAGAGGTATTGCACTGTGACAACAAATGTGGTAACTCTGTAAGTTGTCAGTTCAGGGTTTAACCTATGGAGTCTGTTTTTACACGCACACACCTGAGACTAGGCCACCTAGAATAGGGGGGTGACTGGTTATTTAGTAGGTTTTAAAAGGGGGTGGAGCCTAGGTTAGAGTAGTGAGAGAGAGTGACAGTTTACTGGAGACAGTGCTGGGAAGGCAGTCAGGAAGGACGGGCCTGACATTACCGCTGACAGGAGGGATCCCCATCTTTAAGTGGGGGCCCAGGACTAAAGGCAACGGACCAGGACTGGTTGGAGCCAGCTTATCACATTGGGGGAAGCACCGGCAGCACGGGAAGCCGAGGCGGTCAGCAGTTCACCTCTGACCGAAAACCGACGAGCTGCAGGCCCATAGTAATCGGGTTGCTGTTAGCGCCACAAAGGCTTCTCACCCCTCAGGGCTAAAACCGGTTCAGGACACCAGAGGTAACGGGCCGAATTCCGGTGGCAGGAGAGACCGTGCGTTCCTGCTGCTCCCGTCCGTACCCGTAAGGAACCAACCTTGCCTACTGGATACAGACCATAGGACTGGCAGGAGAGCTCTGCGAGGATGGTAAAGACTGAGAAGGACAGATTAGACCCTGAAAGACTGGTGAAGGAACATCTAGAGACTCCATAAGGGGGACCTTGCACTGGCAACAGACACTCGGTAACCCAGATTGTACCGTGCATCATTTAACATCTGCCCAGGAAACAGGAGTTTGAGTTGAATTGGTTCCTGTCAATCTTCTCGCAGGTGCTCGGAGGGCTTCAGCACCATCATCAGCACTGTACTAGAAGGGTAAGAACAACGGCAACAACTACTCCCCTCATCATCCCCCTCACCATCCTCCATCACCACTGCCCTGAGGTAAAAGCTCCTCCTGTGGGGTGCTGGACTACTCTCCGCTGCACCCACCATCACCTCAGCGGCCGGCTTGCAGCATTGTAGCGGGATCCACAGGTGGCGTCACGTTCCCCTGTAAATACTCCCTTTTCCCTCCATTTAACAAATGATAACCAGGGCACGGAACCGGGAACCCGACCACCAGTGATTCCCCCTTCTAAGAAGCCATCAGTCCCAGTGTCCGAGTAACCCTAGCCCTGGGCTCATCATGAGTACAAGACTAGGGGTAAAGAGCTTACATTTAAATCACTTCTCCAGTGATGCTGTTGTGATTCTAAACCTCATAATTATTTATTAATCTGGGATAAACAAGTACCTTTTATACTGTTTTGTTTGCAGGTAATTCATATTTGGCATAAATTCTTTTAATTGGTCAGTGGTATGTTTCAAATTGTTTGCTGCAACTCTTTGCATCAAAAAATGTTCTGACAAAGTTACATTATGTGATGAAACATGTCAGTGTTTTGACAACTTGCTCCCTTTGGCATTGTCCAAAGGTCTGATGTATGGCATGAGGCCCTCCATTGATGTTTGCATCCTTGCCTGGACTTGCATTCCTTAGCTGCAGGAGACTGCCATGACTGATTGCATAGCTAAAGATTTTAGCCACATGAGATCAACAGCAGAACTCACAGCACATAACTAAATCAGTTGAATATATTTAACACTTGCTTTATTTACTTACTTTCTCAAGCAAACTGGTGTAGTACTAGATCGAGGAAGCCAGACTGGAGACTGGTTAAAATACCTGAACTGTGTTTCAGTCTTCATGTTCTCTAAAGTATAACA
This sequence comes from Allobates femoralis, assembly GCA_033576535.1. NCBI lineage: Eukaryota > Metazoa > Chordata > Amphibia > Anura > Aromobatidae > Allobates > Allobates femoralis. The sequence continues at coordinate 10,938 of JARQOC010003341.1, read as the reverse complement.
GTTGCTTGTATGATTGGGATATAAGAAGTCACTGATAAGTTTACCAGTCTGTCATCAGTTGCATTGCTGACATCATGTCACAGTGTGGCAGGCAGTGAGTTTAGTAGCTCTACCAATGTAGACCGAACACTCTGCTCAGAACTACAGGGTGGGCAATTTATATAGATGCACCTAAATAAAATGTGAATGGTTGGTGATATCAACTTCCTGTTTGTGGCACATTAGTATATGGGAGGGGGAAAACTTTTCCAGATGGGTGGTGGCTATGACGGCCATTTTGAAGTCAGACATTTTGGATCCAAATTTATTTTTTTCAATTGGAAGAGGGTCATGTCACACATCAAACGTATTAAGAATTTCATAAGAAAAACAATAGTGTGCTTGGTTTTAACGTAACTTTATTCTTTCATAAGTTATTTTAAAGTTTATGACCACTTATAAAATGTGTTCAAAATGCTGCCCATTATATTGGATTGTCAATGCAACCCTCTTCTCCCACTCTTGACACACTGATAGCAACACCACAGAAGAAATGCTAGCACAGGCTTCCAGTATCCATTGTTTCAGATGCTGCACATCTCGTATCTTCACAGCATAGGCAATTGCCTTCAGATGAATGATGAGGCAAAATTTTTTCTTAATAGTGAAGTTAAACAAACAAAACCACCACTATTGGTCTGACACTAACTCACAGTGGATATATCCCTTCAAGACTGTTGGAACACAAAAACTTATGGTATGGTATGATATATGGGGTACATAGATAGTGGGACCATTCTTCATTAATGGAAACCTCAATGTCACTGAATATCTGAATCATGTAGCGATTTCAGATATCCAGTGGCATTGAGGTTTCCATTGATAAAGAATGGCCCCACTATCTTCGTACCCCATATACCACACCACACCATCAATGTTTGTGTTCCAACAGTCTTGGAGGGATATATCCACTGTAGGTTAGTGTCAGCATCTGAAACAATGGATACTGGAAGCCTGTGCTAGCATTTTTTCTGCGTTGTTGATATCAGTGTGTCAAGAGTGGGAGAAGAGGGTTGCATTGACAATAGAACACAATGGGCAGCCCTTTGAACTCATTTTATAAATGGTCATAAACTTGTAAATAACTCATGAAAGAATAAAGTTACGTTAAAAACAAGCACACCATCGTTTTTCATATGAAATTCTAAATAAGTTTGATGTGTCACATGACCCTCTTCCAAAAAAAGGCCGACTTCAAAATTGCCGCCATGGTCACCACCCATCTGGAAAAGTTTTCCCCATCTCATCAACTTCCTGTTTGTGGCACATTAGTATAGATCACCAACCATTCACATTTTATTTCAGTGCATCCATACAAATGGCCCAACCTGTTCTGATCTCGCTGATTGCCTGCCGCACTGGGACATGATGTCAGCAATGCAACTGATGCCAGATACTGGAAAAGGCTGCCGGAATGGTAAATACAGTGTGTTTTCTTTTATACTGAACTATGGCTAGGGTCACACTTGCAGATTTTACATGCATTTTTGGAGACCTGCGTTTCTAAAAACGCATGTAAAAACACACCCATAGGCCCCCATGCAAAAAATGCATGCCCCAATAGCAAAAACACATGCCTAAAGTGCCATGCGTTTTTGGCGTGCGTTTTTGCACTTATTGTGAGGAGCTGCCTTCAAAAACGCATGTAAAAACGCATGGTACCATTAGTACCATTTAGTACCATGCAAAAACGCATGCGTTTACCATTGGGGCCCATGTTAAAAAACGCATGCATTTTTTAAAACAGCACCAAAAAATGGTGCATGCACTATTTTTTGGTGCCGATTCAAAAACGCATGGTAAAACTTATGGGTGCCAAAAAGCACCTAAAAAAAAACATGCAGAAATGTAAAAAGCATGCAGAAATGCATGCTTATTTTTAAGGCTCCAAAAAAAGGCACGCCAAGTGTGACCATAGCCTATGCCAGGGAATGAAAATTTGTGAAATGGGCAATCCATTTAATTATGACATTTGTTTATGTATTGTCATTAGTGATGAGCGAGTACTAAAATGCTCGGGTGCTCGAAGCTCGGGCCGAGCATCCCGAGATACTCGTGTACTCGGCCCGAGTAACGAGCCCAATGTTATCCTATGGGAGACACGAGTATTTTTATGAAATGACTGCCGGCTGCCTGGAAAAACCCTAAAAATGTCACAAAAGTCTCAGAAGAGTGCTGAAATGACATGGCAACACCATGGGGAAGACCCCTGGAAGCATTTCTCACTCAAAAGTCACAGCTCTGAACAATGTTGTCCGAGTTTCACGCCAATTTTACGGAGTCTCCAGAAAACCTTCCAAAATGACACCAAAATGAATATTTAGTTTGGAAATGTTAAGGGCACATACCCAATAGTGAGATACAGCTGTTGTATGTCACTTTTTGTGATTACATAAAAGATTTTACGCGAAAACATTGTGCGACACTCCGATGACCCTGACAAGAGACGTACCTGAAGCCCTGTCTAGAAATAAAGTGCCCATTTTGAGGAACTGGGTCTATTGTAGTATCTTCCTTTGCAAGGGCAGTCAAAAATTGGGAGGTTCACCAATGCCCCTGGATACAGACATGCAGGATGGCCTGTAAACAAGAACTGGGTGTATTTTAGTATAGCCCTTTGGTCAGGGCAGCCAAAAATTGGGAGGCTCCTCTTTGTCCCTGGATAGAGATGTGCAGGAGGGCCTGTAACCCTCAAGTGGGTGTATTTTAGTATAGCCCTTTGGTCAGGGCAGCCAAAAATTGGGAGGTTCAACAATGACCCATGCTTACAGACATGTAGTAGGGCCTGTAACCCTCAAGTGGGTGTATTTTAGTATAGCCCTTTGGTCAGGGCAGCCAAAAATTGGGAGGTTCAACAATGACCCATGCTTACAGACATGTAGTAGGGCCTGTAACCCTCAAGTGGGTGTATTTTAGTATAGCCCTTTGGTCAGGGCAGCCAAAAATTGGGAGTTTCAACAATGACCCATGCTTACAGACATGTAGTAGGGCCTTTAACCCTCAAGTGGGTGTATTATAGTATAGCCCTTTGGTCAGGGCAGCCAAAAATTGGGAGGTTCAACAATGACCCATGCTTACAGACATGTAGTAGGGCCTGTAACCCTCAAGTGGGTGTATTTTACTATAGCCCTTTGGTCAGGGCAGCCAAAAATTGGGAGGCTCCTCTTTGTCCCTGGATAGAGACGTGCAGGAGGGCCTGTTAAGAACTGGGTGTATTGTAGTATAGCCCTTTTGTCAGGGCAGCCAAAAATTCGGAGGCTCCTCTTTGTCCCTGGATTGAGACGTGCAGGAGGGCCTGTTAAGAAGAACAGGGTGTATTGTAGTATAGCCCTTTTGTCAGGGCAGCCAAAAATTCGGAGGTTCAACAATGACCCATGCTTACAGACATGTAGTAGGGCCTGTAACCCTCAAGTGGGTGTATTTTAGTATAGCCCTTTGGTCAGGGCAGCCAAAAATTGGGAGTTTCAACAATGACCCATGCTTACAGACATTTAGTAGGGCCTTTAACCCTCAAGTGGGTGTATTATAGTATAGCCCTTTGGTCAGGGCAGCCAAAAATTGGGAGGTTCAACAATGACCCATGCTTACAGACATGTAGTAGGGCCTGTAACCCTCAAGTGGGTGTATTTTAGTATAGCCCTTTGGTCAGGGCAGCCAAAAATTGGGAGGTTCAACAATGACCCATGCTTACAGACATGTAGTAGGGCCTGTAACCCTCAAGTGGGTGTATTTTACTATAGCCCTTTGGTCAGGGCAGCCAAAAATTGGGAGGCTCCTCTTTGTCCCTGGATAGAGACGTGCAGGAGGGCCTGTTAAGAACTGGGTGTATTGTAGTATAGCCCTTTTGTCAGGGCAGCCAAAAATTCGGAGGCTCCTCTTTGTCCCTGGATTGAGACGTGCAGGAGGGCCTGTTAAGAAGAACAGGGTGTATTGTAGTATAGCCCTTTTGTCAGGGCAGCCAAAAATTCGGAGGTTCAACAATGACCCATGCTTACAGACATGTAGTAGGGCCTGTAACCCTCAAGTGGGTGTATTTTACTATAGCCCTTTGGTCAGGGCAGCCAAAAATTGGGAGGTTCAACAATGACCCATGCTTACAGACATGTAGTAGGGCCTGTAACCCTCAAGTGGGTGTATTATAGTATAGCCCTTTGGTCAGGGCAGCCAAAAATTGGGAGGTTCAACAATGACCCATGCTTACAGACATGTAGTAGGGCCTGTAACCCTCAAGTGGGTGTATTTTAGTATAGCCCTTTGGTCAGGGCAGCCAAAAATTGGGAGGTTCAACAATGACCCATGCTTACAGACATGTAGTAGGGCCTGTAACCCTCAAGTGGGTGTATTTTACTATAGCCCTTTGGTCAGGGCAGCCAAAAATTGTGAGGCTCCTCTTTGTCCCTGGATAGAGACGTGCAGGAGGGCCTGTTAAGAACTGGGTGTATTGTAGTATAGCCCTTTTGTCAGGGCAGCCAAAAATTCGGAGGCTCCTCTTTGTCCCTGGATTGAGACGTGCAGGAGGGCCTGTTAAGAAGAACAGGGTGTATTGTAGTATAGCCCTTTTGTCAGGGCAGCCAAAAATTCGGAGGTTCAACAATGACCCATGCTTACAGACATGTAGTAGGGCCTGAAACCCTCAAGTGGGTGTATTTTACTATAGCCCTTTGGTCAGGGCAGCCAAAAATTGGGAGGTTCAACAATGACCCATGCTTACAGACATGTAGTAGGGCCTGTAACCCTCAAGTGGGTGTATTATAGTATAGCCCTTTGGTCAGGGCAGCCAAAAATTGGGAGGTTCAACAATGACCCATGCTTACAGACATGTAGTAGGGCCTGTAACCCTCAAGTGGGTGTATTTTACTATAGCCCTTTGGTCAGGGCAGCCAAAAATTGGGAGGCTCCTCTTTGTCCCTGGATAGAGACGTGCAGGAGGGCCTGTTAAGAACTGGGTGTATTGTAGTATAGCCCTTTTGTCAGGGCAGCCAAAAATTGGGAGGCTCCTCTTTGTCCCTGGATAGAGACGTGTAGGAGTGCCTAAAAACATTTTTCCCATTGAAAAGGAGCGGGTCTCCTGTCGTTGTAATGCCCATTCTAACAGAATGGGCTAAAAAATTTACCACTGCGGGTATACCTCAAACAAGAGCCTAAGTATTCTAACGCTCATCATGGTGTCACATGAGGAGAAGGAGTAGCAGTCCAGCGATTAGCCAAAGTACGGAAGTGTGTACCCATGGGTGAGTAGAGGTACATGTCAAATTCAAATAACAAAATTAAATTCAGTTGTCATTTGCTGGTGGTGTGGTGAAGTCTGGCCCAATCCAACCCTTGTTCATCTTGATCAGAGTGAGCCTGTCCGCATTTTCAGTTGACAGGCGGGTGCGTTTATCAGTGATTATTCCACCTGCTGCACTGAAAACACGCTCTGATAAAACGCTAGCGGCAGGGCAGGCCAGGACTTCCAAGGCGTAGAGAGCCAATTCATGCCACGTGTCGAGCTTGGAGACCCAATAATTGAAAGGCACCGATGAATCTCGCAGTACAGTTGTTCGATCTGCAAGGTACTCCTTCAGCATCTGCCCAAACTTAGCATTTATGGTGGCACTACCCCGCACCTCAGGGGCTGTGGTACGTGAGGGGCTGAGAAAACTGTCCCACATCGTAAAGACAGTTCCCCTGCTTCTGGCGGATTGGACTTGTGCCCCTCTCGGCCGTACGCCTTGGTTGTCCATCGAATCCTGACCTATGCCGCTAGCGTTTTGTGAGGGGAAGGATTTCACAACTTCCGTGACTATGGCCCTCTGGAACTGCAGCATTTTTGCTGACCTCTCCGCCTCAGGAATGAGAGACAAAGTTCTCCTTGTAGCGTGGGTCTAAGAGTGTTGCCAACCAGTACTAATTGTCGGCCAAGATGTTCTGAACGCGAGGGTCACGAGACAGGCAGCTTACCATAAAGTCAGCCATGTGCGCCAGACTATTAACAGCCATCACTTCATTATCCAGACCAACACGATGACTGAACATGCTGTCCTCCTCCTCCTCCTCCTCATCTCCCCTGTCCTCTGGCCAGCCACGCTGAATCGAGGGTATGACTGGTGTACATGTCATATCCCCAATTTGGCCTGAGAGTTGCTCCATGTTCTTCATCGTCCTCCTCCTCCTCGTCATAGTCCTCCACTACACGTTGTGATGACATGAGGCTGGGCTGTGTGTTTTCACCCACACCCACTACAGTTTCTTGCTCTAAGTCATCGCGCTCGGCCTGCAATGCATCCTCTTTTATTTTCAGCAGAGACCGTTTTAGAAGGCAGAGTAGTGGTATGGTGACGCTAATAATGGCGTCATCGCCGCTCACCATCTTGGTGGAGTCCTCAAAGTTTTGGAGGACGGTGCATAGGTCCGACATCCATCTCCACTCCTCAGGTGTTATGTGTGGAGTTTGACCCATTTCCCGACGGCTTAGGTGATGCAGGTAGTCCACAACTGCCCTCTTCTGCTCACATATCCTGACCAACATGTGCAGCGTTGAATTCCAACGCGTGGGGACATCACACACCAGTCTGTGGGCCAGAAGACGCAAACGGCGCTGAAAGCTGGCAAGGCCGGCTGAAGCAGCAGGTGACTTGCGAAAATGTGCTGACAGACGCCGAACTTTTACCAGCAGGTCAGACACCTCCGGGTATGACTTCACAAACCTCTGAACCACCAGGTTGAGCACATGGGCCATGCATGGAACATGCGTCAGCTGCCCTCGCCTCAAAGCTGCCACCAGGTTCCGGCCATTGTCACACACGACCTTTCCTGGCTTTAGGTTCAGAGGTGTGAGCCAGTGATCTGCCTGCTGTTTCAGAGCTGTCCACACCTCTTCTGCATTGTGTGGTTTGTCACCTATGCAGACTAGCTTCAGCACAGCCTGTTGACGCTTTGCAGAGGCAGTGCTGCAGTGCTTCCAGCTTGGGACTGGTGTGGAGGGCACAGTGGATGAGGATGCGCAGGTGGAGGAGGAGGAGGCTGAAGAGCATGACATTCCGGAGCTGTAGAGTGTCGGTGAAACCATGACAGAGGTAGGGCCTGCTATCCTTGGTGTGGGAAGGACGTGTTCCGTCCCTCGCTCAGACTGGGTCCCAGCCTCCACAATATTAATCCAGTGTGCCGTCAAGGAGATGTAGCGGCCTTGCCCACAAGCACTTGTCCACGTGTCAGTGGTTAGGTGGACTTTGGCTGAAACAGCATTGTTCAGGGCACGTGTGATGCTGTTGGACACGTTCTTATGCAATGCGGGGACGGCACATCTGGAGAAATAGTGTCGGCTGGGGACCGAGTAACGTGGGACAGCAGCCGCCATCAGGTTGCGGAATGCGTCCGTCTCCACCAGACGGAAAGCAACATTTCTAGCGCTATGAGTCGCGAAATGTGAGCATTGAGGACTGTGGCATGTGGGGCATTGGCAGCGTATTTGCGCCTGCGTTCAAATGTTTGCTGAATGGATAATTGAACGCTGCGCTGGGACAAGGACGTGCTTGATGGTGGTGTAATTTGTGCTTCAGCAACTTCAGGTGCTGGACCGGAGGCTTGTTCGCGGCCAGCATGGACAGGGGATTGGCTTGCATGCACAACAGCCGAAGACGTAGCAGTGACATCAGCACGCACCGCTCCTCGACTCTGTGGTACTTCCCACAAAGTCGGGTGCTTGGCTGACATGTGCCTGATCATGCTGGTGGTGGTCAGGCTGCTAGTTTTCGTACCCCTGCTGATAGTGGCATGGCAGGTGTGGCAAATGGCCTTTTTAGAGTCTTCTGGAGCCAACTTAAAAAACTCCCAGACTCGGGAAGACCGAACATTTGCACAGGCACCTTGAGTCGTGTTGTTGTTCTGGGGAACGGTTGCCTGCCTTCTGCCTGTGGACGCAACCCTGCTTCGTACTGGCTGTTGGGATGCTACGCCTCCCTCCCCCTGTGCACTGCTGTCCTCGCTCTGCATATCCTCCTGCCATGTAGGGTCAGCTACTGGATCATCCACCACGTCGTCTTCCTCTTCCGCACCCTGATCCTCCTCCTGACTTCCTGGCAATTGTGTCTCATCATCGTCCACCCCTTGTTGAGACACTTTGACAACGTTCCGTTCATCATAACGCGGCTGCTCAAATATTTGGGCATCTGTACATACCAACTCCTCATGACCCACTTCAAGAGGAGGTGGCGACAGGCCAGATTCTGCGAATGGATACGTGAACAGCTCTTCCGAGTGTCCTAGTGTGGGATCTGAAATGTCCGTGGACGTGTACTCGGCCAGGTGGTAGGAAGGAGGATCAGGTTGGGAAATGTGCGGTGCAGTATCACGGCTACTGACAGTTGACCGTGCGGAAGACAGGGTGTTTGTGGAGGTGCCCATTTGACTTGAAGCATTATCCGCTATCCAAGTAACAACCTGTTGACACTGGTCTTGGTTCAACAGTGGTGTACTGCTGCGGGCCCCAAGAATTTGGGACAGGACGTGCGAGCGAGGAGATGTGGCCCTTTGTTGTTGCGAAATGAGTGCTTGCACACGACCTCGGCCTCTGCCTGCACCACCATCACGTCCACTTCCTTGTTCCTTGCCAACGCCCTTGCCAACGCCTTTGCGCATTTTGCCTGTATAGAGCGACAACTGTCTGGTGACTGTGGAGGTCACAGGAGATTAGGATTTTAGTTCCCTAACCTGTAGAAAGGTATGACGTACAACAGTGTGGTGACTGTTGAGATGACAAGAGTTAGGATTTTAGTTCCCTAACCTGTATGAACGTATGACGTACAACAGTGTGGTGACTGTTGAGATGACAAGAGTTAGGATTTTAGTTCCCTAACCTGTATGAACGTATGACGTACAACAGTGTGGTGACTGTTGAGATGACAAGAGTTAGGATTTTAGTTCCCTAACCTGTATAAAGGGTATGACGTACAACAGTGTGGTGACTGTTGAGATGACAAGAGTTAGGATTTTAGTTCCCTAACCTGTATGAACGTATGACGTACAACAGTGTGGTGACTGTTGAGATGACAAGAGTTAGGATTTTAGTTCCCTAACCTGTATAAACGTATGACGTACAACAGTGTGGTGACTGTTGAGATGACAAGAGTTAGGATTTTAGTTCCCAAACCTGTATAAAGGGTATGACGTACAACAGTGTGGTGACTGTTGAGATGACAAGAGTTAGGATTTTAGTTCCCTAACCTGTATGAACGTATGACGTACAACAGTGTGGTGACTGTTAAGATGACAAGAGTTATGATTTTAGTTCCCTAACCTGTATGAACGTATGACGTACAACAGTGTGGTGACTGTTGAGATGACAAGAGTTAGGATTTTAGTTCCCTAACCTGTATTAAGGTAGTACGTACACCTGTCTGGTGACTGTAATGGTTTGAAGAGAGGATTTTAGTCCCTAACCTGTATTAAGGTAGTACGTACACCTGTCTGGTGACTGTAATGGTTTGAAGAGAGGATTTTAGTCCCTAACCTGTATTAAGGTAGTACGTACACCTGTCTGGTGACTGTAATGGTTTGAAGAGAGGATTTTAGTCCCTAACCTGTATTAAGGTAGTACGTACACCTGTCTGGTGAGTGTTTTGATGACAAGAGTTAGGATTTTAGTTCCCTAACCTGTATTAAGGTAGTACGTACACCTGTCTGGTGACTGTAATGGTTTGAAGAGAGGATTTTAGTCCCTAACCTGTATTAAGGTAGTACGTACACCTGTCTGGTGACTGTAATGGTTTGAAGAGAGGATTTTAGTCCCTAACCTGTATTAAGGTAGTACGTACACCTGTCTGGTGACTGTTTTGATGACAAGAGTTAGGATTTTAGTTCCCTAACCTGTATTAAGGTAGTACGTACACCTGTCTGGTGACTGTAATGGTTTGAAGAGAGGATTTTAGTCCCTAACCTGTATTAAGGTAGTACGTACACCTGTCTGGTGACTGTTTTGATGACAAGAGTTAGGATTTTAGTTCCCTAACCTGTATTAAGGTAGTACGTACACCTGTCTGGTGACTGTAATGGTTTGAAGAGAGGATTTTAGTCCCAAACCTGTATTAAGGTACTAAGTACAAGAGTGTGGTGACTCTAATGGTCACAGAAAAGCTTGGATTCCAATCTTTATCACCCTGCCTATATCCTCCTACATTAGTCCTGAGAAGGACTGTTCTGGTCACTGGAAATCTTGGACTCCGATCTGGATCACCCTGCCTATGTCCTCCTAGATTAGTCCTGAGAAGGACTGTTGTGGTCAGCACCAGTTTGCAGCCCTGATCCGGATCTACCTATGAGGGCCGCAAATCTGTCCCTAATCAGCAGCAGACACTCTCCCTACACTCACTGTCTGGATGGCTGTGCCGAGCACAGCACGCCGGGAGTTATAAAGGCTCGGTGACGCTGTGCAGGGCGGCCAATCACTGCTATGTCACAACTAACAGGGCTGTGGCATTGCAGTGGTCTGTCAGCCAATCCCTGCACGTGGGCTGGCTCTCAAAAGAGCGCCAACATGGAGAGATGACGACCACGAGCACAGCACGAGTATCGCAAGATTACTCGGGGCTCGGCGAGTCGCCCGAGTACAGTGATACTCGTGCGAGTACCGAGTAGTGGCGAGCATGCTCGCCCATCACTAATTGTCATCTTTGCACCCTAACTATATTTATCACTAACTATATTTATCAAATTTACTCAGATCATGATTGCATTGTGACTTTGATACAAGATCACACATGTATTAAAGAGAACCTGTCAGCTTGTTTTTGCCCCCAAACCTATCCCTATCTGTCCCTGCACCTTTCTAATACATCCCTAACCATCCCTGTCTAAGCTAAAACTGTCCTTTAATGGTTGTGAAAAACAACTTTGTCACTTACATTTTTGTATGCTCATGAG
>JARQOC010003340.1:0-17090 GCA_033576535.1 Allobates femoralis | reverse complement strand
AGATACTGTATATCTATATGTGTATATACTGTGTATCTATATATATATATATATAGGTGTATATACTGTCTATCTATCTATCTATATATGTGTATATACTGTACATCTATATATGTGTATATAGTGTAAATCTATCTATGTGTATATACTGTATATCTATGTGTATATACTGTATATCTACATGAATGTATATATGTGTATATACTCTAGATCTATATCTCTGTGTGTTTATATACTGTATATCTATATGTATATAGAGTCTATCTATGTATATGTGTATGTTGTCCTCCTCCGTCCTCCTGTGTCTCCGGCGATTTTTGTCCCCTGTGCTGTCTCTCTCCCCGGGTCTCCTCTCTCTCTCTCTCTCTGACCTGCTGTCTGTGGGGGTTGTTTTCCCGGAGTTGCAGGGTGCGGGGCTGGGGCTCCTCTCTCCCTCTCACCTGGTGTGTCTGGGGGTTGTTCTCCCGGAGGTGCAGGGTGCGGGGCTCCTCACTCCCTGTGTCTCATCTGCTGTGTGTGGGGGTTGCTCTGCTGGAGGTGCAGGGTGCGGGGCCGGGGCTCCTCTCTCTCCCCGGGTCTCTTCTCTCCCTCTCTCTCAGCTGCTGTGTGTGGGGGTTGCTCTGCCGGAGGTGCAGGGTGCGGGGCCGGGGTTCCTCTCTCTCCCCGGGTCTCTTCTCTCCCTCTCTCTCAGCTGCTGTGTGTGGGGGTTCCTCTCCCGGAGGTGCAGGGTGCGGGGCCAGGGCTCCTCTCCCTCTCTCTCTCTCTCTTCCCGGGTCTCCTCTCTCTGTCTGTGGGAGTTGTTGTCCCGGAGGTGCAGGGTGCGGGGCAGGGGATCTTCTCCCTCTCTCTCTCCTTGGGTCTCCTGTCTCTGTCTGTGGGGATTGCTCTCCCGGAGGTGCAGTGCGGCTTCGGCTCGCGTCATCGCTCGCAGTGCCCGAATCCCAAACTCCCGATTATATAAGTAGATAGCCAACTGAAGCATAGCCCATGCTGACTGCTGTTGTGTTAGGGTTAACTGTTACTGAAGTATTTTGTAGAATGTAGAGTTCCGAATGATCATTTTTTCCACTATGAACATAACAAAGCATAGGAATATTGGACAATGAGGAAATTAGCATGCGGGTTGCACAGTTACTAATCCAGAAGGCATTTATTCACAATGCCTAGGGCGGTATCATCACTGTCAAGATGTCTCAATTAAACTATGGCATGATGCAAGATGGAATAGAGTTTGGTTCATCTATTTGTTTATAATGTACTGCATGAATATTGCAAATGGGAAATGTTAGGCAGGAGAATTTGGTAAAAGATATGGAGGATTTTGCTCACCTACATTTGGAATTTCATTTGCATTTTACTGCTTGTTATAGTTTGGGAACATTCAAAATGTTGAGTGAGAACGACTTAATTCTCCCTTCCCTCCTAAGATAAAGTGCTAGAAGACTATATCTACTACTTCTGGAATTGGTTTAGGAGCTTAAAGTATCATCTTTATGTAGTATTCCTCTCCATTACCATTCCATGAAGTGAACTGAATCTTTGCCAGGGGCTGAAATGTCTTAAATGAGAATGTAATTGGTATACATATAATCCACAGACTCACTTGTATGGATTATACAAACCATTACAATTTTTCAGAAATATAAAACAAGAAAGATGAGCAAAAATACTATTTTTTTTTCTATGATATAAAAAAAATCTATTAAGTAAAAACACAGAAATGCATAATATTTAGATTGCATACATTTATATTTGTCAAAAAGCAAAAGAAGACATCACAGCCGGGAGCCAAAGCAGAGTCCTTACATCTTTTTACCTTAAACTTATTGTCATGTCATGTGCCATCATATAGTGCATCATAATACTGTGAAATTTTCTCCTGCATATTATAGCACCCTAACTTAGAGGGGTTGTCTTGGCTTATTATAAAATCTGTGTGTATCTAGGCTGCAAAATGCTGACAGTAATTTACACCCTGTTAGCATTTTGCACCCAGACTCCAGCATGCCAGCCCCAGTCTCCAGCATGCTTGACCCATCTCCAACATGACCACCTCCACCTTCAACATGGTTCATTTATCTTCCCCGTACCTACACTGTGACTAAAGTGATCATCACTGCCACAGGCCACAGCCACCCCTCTATGCTTATTCTGCTCTGTGTCAGTGATGCGATTTGTACGCGGTCATCTGTTTCACAGAGGGGCAGCAGTGTTGCAGAAGGAGGATCGCTTTAGTGATAGTGCTGGCCCCATCCCTCTGTGAAAGAGATGACCATGTACTAAACAAGTCACTGACACAGAGCAAATGTCTTCACAGAGGGGTGGTTGCAGGCCTGCAGCAGTGATGATCACTTCACTGAGAGTGCAGGCACAGGGAAGACAAATCAACAGAGCTGAAGGTGGAGGTGGTCATATAGTAAACAGGGCAGGCATGCTGGAGACTGGGGCTGGCATGCTGGAGCCTGGGGCTGGCATGCTGGAGCCTGGGGCTGGCATGCTTGAGAATGGGGTGAATCTGTTGCAGTGAGGACGGGCATGCTGGAGACTGGGAAAGACTTGTTGGAGTCTGGCTGTAAATGTCTAGTTATGATGTTACAGTCAGGCTTCAAAACAACACGAGTTTATCTCCTTTTATGCCAATAGCAGCCAATGGCACAGAGGTATTCTTTGCACCATGAGATGGTGCATTGTCATGCATGAAGATGATTTTGCTCCTGAATGCACATTTTTGCTTTTTGAACCATGGTGGAAAGTTCTCAGTCAGAAACTCTATATACTTTGCAAAGGTCATTTTCACACCTCCAGGAATCTTAAAGGGGCCTAGCAGCTGTTTCCCAATGATTCTGGCCCAAAACATGACTCCTCCACCTCCTTGCTAATGTCGCAGCCTTTTTGGGACATGGTGGTCATCCACCAACCATCCACTACTCCATCTATCTGGACCATCCAGGGTTGCTCGGCACTCATCTGTAATCAAGACTGTTTGAAAATTAGTCTTCATATATGTCTGGACCCACTGCAACCGTTTCTGCTTGTGAGCACTATTTAGGGGTGGCCGAATAGTAGGTTTATGCACCACAGCAAGCCTGTGAAGGATCCTACACCTTGAAGTTCGAGTGACACCAGAGGCACCAGCACCTTCAAATATCTGTTTGCTGGTTTGTAAGGCCTTTTTAGAAGCTATTCTCTTAATCCGATGAACTTGCCTGGCAGAAACCTTCCTCATTCTACCTTTTTCTACACGAACACATCTGTGCTCAGAATCAGCCACAAACCTCTTCACAATACGATGATCACACTTAAATTTTAATGCAATATCTAATGTTTTCATCATTTGTCTAAGGCATTGCACCATTAGTTGCTTTTCGGCAGCAGAGAGATCCTTTTTATTTCCCATGTTACTTGAAAACTGTGGCCTGCTCAATATTGTGGAACACCCAGTTTTCCTTTTATTGGGCTCACCTGCCAAACTAATTATCACAGGTATCTGAGATTGATTTCAGTGATCCAAAGAACCCTGAGACACAATATCATCAATGGGTTGCATTAACAAATAAAAACCCCTATGACACTTAAAACCAATTTGCATAATAGTTTGGTCACCTCTCCTCAGTTTTCCTTATACAGTGGGTATGGAAAGTATTCAGACCCCTTTAAATTTTCACTCTTTATTACATTGCAGCCATTTGGTAAATTCAAAAAAGTTCATTTTTTTCTCATTAATGTACACTCTGCACCCCATCTTTACTGAAAAAAACAAGAAATGTAGAAACATTTGCAAATTTATTTAAAAACAAAACTAAAATATCAAATGGTCATAAGGATTCAGATGAGCTCAGACACTCATATTTATGTTACATGCTGTCCATTTCCTTGTCATCCTCCTTGAGATGGTTCTACTTCTTCATTTAAGTCCAGCTGTGTTTAATTAAACTACAGGACTTGATTTGGAAAGGCACACACCTGTCTGTAAGACCTCACAGCTCCCAGTGCATTTCAGACCAAATGAGAATCATGAGGTCACAGGAACTGCCTAAGGAGCTCAGAGACAGAATTGTGGCACAGATCTGGCTAAGGTTACAAAAGAATTTCTGCAGTACTCAAGATTCCTATGTGCAATGTGGCCTCCGTAATCCTTAAATGGAAGAAGTTTGGGACCAACAGAAGTCTTTCTAGACCTGGCCGTCCAGCCATATTGAGGAATCATGTGAGAAGAGTCTTGGTGAGAGAGGCAAAGAAGAACTCCAAGATCACTGTGGCTGAGCTCCAGAGATGCAATAGGGAGATGGGAGAAAGGTCCACAAAGTCAACTATCACTGCACCCCTCCACCAGTCAGACCTTTATGGCCCAACAGAAGCCTCTACTCAAAGAAAGACATATAAAAGCCCGCTTGGAGTTTGCAAAAAAACACATGAAGGACTCCCATACTATGAGAAATAAGATTCTCTGGTCTGATGAGACAAAGATAGAACTTTTTGGTGATAATTCTAAGCAGTATGTGTGGAGAAAACCAGGCACTGTTCATCACCTGCCAAATGCAATCCCAACAGTAAAACATGGTGGTGGGAGCATCATGCTATGGGGTGTTTTTTATAGCTGCAGGGACAGGATGATTGGTTGCAATTGAAGGAAACATGAATGCGACCAAGTACAGAGATATCCTGGATGAAAACCTTTTCTAGAGTACTCTGGACCTCAGACTTGGCCAAAGGTTCACCTTCCAACAAGACAATGACCCTAAGCACACAGCTAAAATAACAAAGGAGTGGCTTCAGAACAACTCTGTGATCATTCTTGACTGGCCAAGCCAGAGCCCTGATCTAAACCCAATTGAGCATCTCTGGAGAGACCTGAAAATGGCTGTCCACCAACATTTGCCATCGAACCTGATGGAACTGGAGAGGATCTGCAAGGACGAATTGCAGAGGATCCCCAAATCCAGGTGTGAAAAACTTGTTTCATCGTTGCCAAGAAGACTCATGGCTCTACTAGCTCAAAAGGGGACTTCTACTCAATACTGAGCAAAGGGTCTGAATACTTTTTTAATAAATGTGCAAAATTATTACATTTCTGTTTTTTTTCAGTCAAGATGGGGTGCAGAGTGTACACTAATAAGAAAAAAATGAACTTTTTTCGAATTTACCAAATGGCCGCAATGAAACAAATTTAAAGGGGTTGTAATACTTTCTGTACCCACTGTACCTGTACTGGAATCACCAATCTTTATTATTCTACAGTCTGGTCTTTCTTTCCTCCAGGCAGGTGCTGCAGCTGCTCACTAGGCTTTAACGGTCACTTGGGTGTCGCGCTTGATGTGCATTGCACCCCATACAACCACATGAGGTGCACGCTGTATGTCATTAACATGTCACATCATATCTGGGGCATGCTGCAAATCATTGATATGCCAAGTACTCCACATAAGTGTATAAATCTGAAATGTGAGATATTGCCAGGTCAAGCGGCATTTCGTCCTTTTATCCTGAAAGTACTCCACATGTCCACGGAGTATTGTTAATGGTGGCACCGCCCAATGGAAGCCTGGAGCATAAACAGTTTGACCAAAATGAAACGCAACAAAAACCTGCCAAAAGAAGCGAGACGTGCCGAATCGAATTTCAGGACGTTCACTGATCTTTAATCTTACACAATTATTCCATTGTTACAAATATTCCTATAAATAATGAAAGGTATTTCTAATAGTTTTCAGGACAACTGAAAAAAATATTATGAGAATAATAGATTCTTGAAAAATGTACTTTTATCAAAAATATGTGATTATTATAATAAACTCTGAAATCTATAATACATTTTAAATGCAATTATTCCTGTTAGTCTTTACCATTTACCAGAACTGCATCAGCAACTCCATATCCACACAGTAAACTAACATAACCTTGTGGCATTACCCTAATAACATATGGCTTAAATGTATTCCCACTGTTGAATGCTGTCCTGCTAGAACACATTTTACACAATCCAATATGATATATGAGGTCAAGAGCAGAAAATAAAAGGCAGTCACTCAGTGATGATGTCAACTGAGATTAAGCGCCAGGAATTTTGCTGTAACAGATATTAGAGTTAAATTGTATCCTTAGATTTCACGTTATGTGGTTTAAACAATATATTCTTAAAGCACCACTCCAGTTTTTATTTTTCACCACTTGAGTGCTCCTTAAATCTAAGTCCCCTGCCTCTGGTGTTAGTGGTCCGGCAGCACCATGTTTTGACCACATCTTCTGACCGTAAGTCAGAAATTACAATTCAAGCACTAAATGCAAGTCTATGAGAGCCAGAAAGAGGTGGTAGTATGCGATCTAAGTTTTTGGATATGTCCATTGATGGTAGACCTCATTAGTCCTCATCTCTGTTAGGCGGCCGTCACACGCACAGATATCTATAGCGATATTGTAAGCGATCACGTGCACGCGCGATCGCTTACAATATCGCTCACATCGCTGGTGAGATGTCACACAGACAGACTCACCAGCGATGTGGATCCGCGATCTCGCTGGTAACTATGGTACACATCGGGTAACTAGGCGCCGCGCGTCGCTTAGTTACCCGACGTGTACCATAGTTACCATCTCCCAGCATAGGCTCTGCTGCTGGGAGATCGTTCATTGTGGTGTTATACACCACGATGAAGGAGATCGTGAAATCGATCATCGCTAGATCTGAGAACCGGAGCTCAGATCAGCGATGTCACGATCAAGCGATTTGACATCGTGAATCGCTTGATTACATGCAACGATTTCTTGCCCGATCTAGCTTAAGCGATCAAAACGGAGATCGCTTAAACGATATCGGGCAAGAAATCGTTGCGTGTGACGGCCGCCTTAGATGACAGAATTTATCACTGTCATCCATAATATTTTATCTTATTCATTTTAGAAACTCTTCCAATATTTATTTTAACGTTCTCTTTCTCTTTCAGCATCATAAGAATGATTCTATTGATTATATTGCTTGCATTTGATTGTATTACTGGTTTTCACACTCATCTCACGCCCAGAGTGGCATTATTTGGTACATTGGTGCTCTTTTTAAAAGGTGTTTCTATTTGAACTCCCATTCCATAGTATTAACGCCTTTCAGTAGTTTGTTTATAAACTTGACTCTTAAGGCCACTTCACACGCTAGGATCTCGTTAACGATATCATTGAAACGTCATGGATTTCTGATCGTTCAAACAATGTCGTTTGTGCGGCGTTGCGTTTAAATGAACGATGTTGGAAGGAAAAATCGTTGGATCGTTCAGCAAAAATTTGAGATCCAGACCTCAAATCTATCGTTTATCGTCCAATTAACGTTCTGGAAAGCAGCAACATCGTTCAGTGTGACACCTTCTTGAACGATGTCGTTCATAATTCTCCTATTCCTGCCGCTTTTTAACATCGTTCAATCGTTCTTCTCCAAGTAGCTGGAGCGTTGCCAAATTTAAAATCGTTAACGATATCCTTGCGTGTGACAACGCACTAACGATGACGGCAGGATCACGGTCACGTGACATAGCTAACGATCTCGTTCACCTATATCCTAGCGTGTGACGGTACCTTAAACTCTACTTAAATCTACATTGAACTGTGTAACCTTTCATCTTCTACAGGTGTGCCGTCATGTCCAAAGGTCTGTTATCTACCCTATATTTATTCGTATTCAGAAGAAGGCAACCTTCAAACGTCTGGTGCATTGGCTGATCTGAAAACAGGTTTGTATTGTAGTTATGATATCCACAACTAAGCCAGTTGACCTGTATCTTATCCCCTATCCCTAACATTTTCCACAATGGTTCTTTTATGCATGTAACTAAAACATACATTGCTAATGGAGATAATAAAACCTTCAGTACAACACAGAAAAGCTGCAGGTTCACCCAACTAATGCATTGTATAGACTAGAAAACCACCAGCTGCAACACTATAAAACCACCTTCTACATGGCTTACTAAAAGGCCACTGTGTGGTTTCTCATACCTCCTGAGGAACCAGAGGGGAGGCAGCTACACACAGCTAACCAGGAGATAAAATGTGTGTAGAGGGGACTCAAGGTCAAAAAGGAGAATAGTAAATGAAACAAGAATAATCTCTCACCAACCTAATTGAGGAGATTGGAAAGGTGTTGGGCAGGCAGACAAACACACAGTCAAGGCCGGCGTTAGGGGGGGCAGACTGGGCAGTTGCCTAGGGCCCCCACTCTCTTAGGGGCCCCCAAAGGAGCTGAACTGAAAATAGCAATAAAACAGTGAAAAAAATGTAAAAATACACATATTTGGTATCGCTGCATTCGTAAGAATCTAAGCTATCAATATATGAAGTAAATTAATCCAATTGGTAAATGGCGTAATGGGAAAAAAATAAAAACGCCAGAATTATGTTTTTTAGGCCACCACGTTGTTACAATAAAATGCAATAAAAGGCGATCAAAATGTTGTATCTGACTCAAAATGGTATCAGTAAAAATGTCAGCTCAGGGCACATAAAGTAACCCCTCACATAGCCCTGTATCTTCAAAAATTAAAACATCGTGGGTCTCGGAAAATAAAAAAAAATATTTTTTTTTTTTACAACTTTCAGTTTTTTTTTTTTATGATTGAAATAAAAATGACGTT
The DNA here is from genome assembly GCA_033576535.1 of Allobates femoralis. Taxonomy (NCBI): domain Eukaryota; kingdom Metazoa; phylum Chordata; class Amphibia; order Anura; family Aromobatidae; genus Allobates; species Allobates femoralis. The sequence continues at coordinate 8,475 of JARQOC010003340.1, read as the reverse complement.
CAGTATGTTCTTATTCTGACCTAGATAATCAACTTGTGAAGTCACTCTTACCATATAACTACGGCCTGTTCCACATCTAAGGTTGGTGTGCGTTTTGCTAAATTTGCCTTTCTAGCCGTTTTTACCGCTAAAAACGCATTAAAAACGCTAGCGTTTTTTCCCCCATTGATTTCAATGGGAAACCCATGCATTTTTGCGAACGCAGCACAAAACGTCTTCCCCGATGTTTTGGACAGCGTTTTTGCATGTGTTTCCATTAAAATCAATGGGAACAAAAACGCATGCGTTTTGATGCGTTTTTGCGGTACAAACGCATGGAAATGCAAATTGAGCAAAATGCAGCAAAGCGTTAGATGTGAAAGGGGCCTGAGCATTTAGGGCCCACTTTAACCTTTTGCCTAGGGCCCCACTTTGCCTAAAACCGGCCCTGCACACAGTACAAATACTAACCATGTTTGCGTACCTGTAAAAATCCCTACGCTGAAGGGCTGGAACTCCTTACCAATAATCCACCTAGAAATATAGCCATCTAGGAAGTGTAGTGAAGAGAGAATAAATAAATAACCCAATCCAGACTGTGATAGGGAAAAGCAAATAGAACAATGGAATAAATCTAAAGAGGATTTAGACGAGAAAAGAAAAATGAAGGCAAATGAAGGCAAAAGGAGTAATCAGCATTAGGACCACGAAAAAAAGGGCCATAGAGGGGAATCAAACACATAGCAAGACATCATTGGATAAAAAAAATTCCAAAATGAGCCATGGCAATCACTCTATGTGTGCAAGTGTCCTTTTTTCTTTTTGACGATAAATGTGGCTTTTTATTAACTTTGTGAGGCAAAAGGAACAAAAAAAGCAATTGTATTTATTGTTTTTTCTTTTTTAACATTTATGACTGATATTATTGTGTTAATTGATTTTGATTATGACAACACCAAAATTATATAGAAATTACTAAAAAAACATTTTTCTTTTGGTCACTACATTCTGAGACCCATAGATGAAGATATATGAGGATTTGCTTTTCGGGGGACAAGTTATATTTTTAACTAGTACAACATTTTGGTACATACTACTTTTTAATCATTGGCTGGCTTCACACTGCAGTTTTTCACTCATCAGTGTCCATCAGTGTTTGGGTGCCAAAACCAGGAGAGGAACCAGGAAAAGAACTTGCAGAGAAAAACTATATTGACACCTGTTCTGAGTTTTGGTTCCTCTCCTGGTTTTGGCACCCAAACACTGATGGACACTGATGAGTGAAAAACTGCAGTGTGAAGCCAGCCATTGTTTAATTATTTTCTTTTTGCAGAAGGCAACAAACAAAACACACCATGGCCCTGATTCATCATTGCCTTAGCGCCTGTTACTTCTCTAGTTTTGTGTGTTTGCACCTTCTTTTTTGCACTCAATCAAAATTTATGTATTTTATATGTGCTATTGTGCTCATCAATTGCAACTATTTAAATAGTCTCAACATTTGGTGCAATTTCACTCCAATATCCTCCTGGCGTATTTTTAAGCACACCACAATGTTTTATCTTTTTGCACCAAGGTGAGACCTTTGGTGGCAAAAGTCACAAAATAATTCAAGACAGGAAGAAAGCCCAGTTTTGACTCTGCACCAAATTCATGAGTTGTATGTACCATTTTGATGAATTTAGCACCATAAGCGGTTACTAATACCAGAAGAAAATAAATAATAAAATACAAATGATAAATTGAGGCCTAATATAGCTTTATTCTTAAATGTATTTTTTACAGATTTCACCTTGCAGTATAATGGACATGTTAATGTATAATGTTATTTTGTAAATTGAAAAAATCACATTCATACCCAATTTTTAACTTTTTATGTTTTACTACTTTTTCACAAGTCAGCATATTATCTGCTCAACATATTGTAAGACCCTTGACTTTTTCCATTTATTGAATTGTATTAAGGATATCCAAAAAATATCCAGATGGATGCATTTAAAAGTACAAAAGATATGAAAGAAATGGATTGTCAAAAACAAAGAAAGGGAAAACAATCTGTTAAAAAAAAAAATAGCTTTAGATATAAGTATAGTTCCATCACTACATTCATTAAATCCCATGGAAGCATTCTGAAGATCCCCAACAAAACCCATTGGCCTATAGTAAAAAGTGATAAATGAAGTTGTCACGGCATATCCGGTAGAAAGGTGCACAAGCAGGATCCAAGCCCAAACAATGTAAGAAGCAGAACTCTGCACTAATATGAAGAAAGTGGAATTTATTTCAAAAATCCAAAATAAAACTTGTGCAAACTTTTCGGTCTGAATTAATCTTCATCAGTCTGCTGAAGCATTATGATGAAAAAAAAAATTTATACATATACCGTTCAAAAGTTTGGGGTCACCCAGACCATTTAGTGTTTTCCATGAAGACTCAAACTTTTATTTATCAAATGAGTTGCAAAATGAATACTAAATATAGTCCAGACATTGACAAGGTTAGAAATAATGATTTTTATTTGAAATAATAATTTTTTCCTTCAAACTTTGCTTTCCTCAAAGAATGCTCCCTCTGCTGCAATTACAGCATGTCGTGGCGTTGCAAAATGGAGTGATAGCCTTCCTTATTCAAAATCCCTTTTACCTTGTACAAATCTTCCACTTTACCAGCACCAAAGTAACCCCAGACCATCACATTACCTCCACCATGCTTGACAGATGGTGTCAGGCCTCTTCCAGCATCTTTTTAGTTGTTCTGCATCTCACAAATGTTCTCATGTGTGATCCAAACAACTCAAACTTTGTTTCGTCTGTCCATAAAATTCTGTTCTAATCTTCCTCTGTCCAATGTCTGTGTTCTCTTGTCTATATTAATCTTTTCCTTTTATTAGCCAGTCTCAGATATGGCTTTTTCTTTGCCACTCTGCCCTGAAGGCCAGCATCCCGGAATCACCTCTTCACTGTAGACGTTGACACCGGCGTTTTGCAGGTACTATTTAATGAAGCTGCCAGCTGTGAAGCGTTGAATTCTCAAACTGGAGACTCTAATGTACTTGTCTTGTTGCTCAGTTGTGCAGCGAGGTCTCCCACTTCTCTTTCTACTCTGGTTAGAGCCTGTTTGTGCTCTCCTCTGAAGGGAGTAGTACTCACTGTTGTAGGAAATCTTCAGTTTCTTGGCAACCTCTCACATGGAATAGCCTTTATTTCTAAGAACAAGAATAGACTGTCAAGTTTCACATGAAAGTTCTCTTTTTTCTGGCCATTTTGAGAGTTTCATAGAACAAACAAATGTAATGCTCCAGATTCTTAACTAGCTCAAAGGAAGGTCAATTTTATAGCTTCTCTAATCAGCCAAACCAGGGGGGGCGTGTCCTGCTGCTGATGGCGCCGGACGCTTGCTGAGAAGGCTCCGACGCTCAGGCTGATTTAGCGGCACCCACCGGCTCTTACCGGGCTCTAATTCTACTATACCTCAGGAGAAGACCCCCTGCACACAGCGATGCCGCGAGCGGGCTCCAGGCGCCGAGAGACAGGCGGTAAACTGACCGACTTCTTCAGCACTGATTCCCAGAAGCCCTCCAAAATGGCGCCGGCTAATGCAGCCCCTGCAGCTTCCTCATCCCCCACAGGGCACGCTCAGCGCTCACCACGCTCCCCTCCCGGATCACAGAGAGGGGGGGCTGGAGATAGGGATGAATCCCCTGTGTCCAAACGATCCCTCCGGGACATGCTGGGGTCCCTAAGAGACTCCATGCTAGGAGAAATACGCTCCATGATAGGAGACCTGCGCACAGACATGGCGGCTCTGAATGAAAGAACGTCACATCTTGAAACAAAGATGTCGGACTACGTAACTGCCCACAACAACCTCGCCGATGATTATGATGTGATGGAGAAGGAGATGAAAAAGACGCAGTTAACCCTCTCCCATCTTGAGGATGGTTTGCGTAAAAACAACGTTAAATTGCGAGGTGTAAAAGAACTGGACCATGATGAGGATCTCAGGAGTATCATAACGACGTTCCTTACGGAGGTGCTACCAGACGTCCCCCCTGCTGTACTGGAGGTAAACAAGGCGTATAGACTACCAAAACCGGCCAAAATGGCCAAGGACATCCCAAGAGATATACTGATCTCGTTTCAACGGCCTGATGCGAGAGAAATTCTCCTGCGTGCCATGCGCTCCCACCCTACTCTACCAGACCCGTTTGGTACTGCGGCGGTCTTCCCGGATCTTTCACCAGGGACTCTTGCCAGGCGCAGGGAGTTTGCACCAAGTTGTAGAGTCTTACAAGAAAAGGGGATACAATACATCTGGGGATCCCCGGTATCCCTAACCTTCCGCTACAAGGGAACGAGACAATTCTTCCAGTCCCCATCGCAACTACGCAAAGCCCTGCGAGCCTGGAATCTCTCTGTCCCAGGAGGTTCTTCACCGACTGTACATGATGGTCCCCGACACGGACCTCAACGGAGGGTCGACAAAAGTTCCAGCCGAAGCCCGGAATCAACGCGATGATGCCTGTGCGGTCGTGCCTCAGGCTTGTATAACTGTTTTCTGAGGTTATCCTCATAGTGTCCCCTGGTGACCCCAATTCGGGTCACGGGTGACCAAGGATTTCCCTGCCCCCAGGAGTCCTCTGGGTGTGGGTTCTGGCGGGCGGGGGGTGAGCTTGAGTATCTCTCTGCTCTCCCTAATCCAGCTCGTCGGACCTGGCCCGAGAGGTTCTCAGTTTTTCTGGTTTACATTTGTGTGTTTACAACTGCTTGTTTGACGTTTCTCCCTCCCCATCCTTCTCCCCCTACCCCCGTCCACCCCCTTCTCTGGTCATTCCCATCGCTCCCTCTGATCTTTCTTCCTATTCTTTTCTGTCTCTATCCTCTGAATTTTTACTGCCTCCTTCTCAAGACCAACAAGGGTCGCTGGGCCCCGGGCCTCAGCTACATCTTATACCCCCCAATTTATTGCCTGGGACTCATTAACTATGGCGGGAACAACATCGGTGATCCAGATTGCCTCCCTTAATGTAAAAGGGTTAAACTCTGCGGTAAAGCGTTCCTTCCTATGGAGGGAGGCGCGTAGACTGCGTGCTGATGTGCTATGCGTTCAAGAAACGCACCTACTGGCCTCAGACAATCACAGGGTCCATCACTCATCTTACCCACATATTTTCTTTGCCAACAATACTGTCAAAAAGGCAGGGATCTGCGTTATTGTAAGTAATAAATTACAATTTCAACTTAAATCGACCGAATCAGACCCTCTGGGGAGGTTCCTTATACTGAAGGCCCTCATTTCTGAGGAACTGTACACAATTGTAGCGCTGTATGCGCCCAATGTGGGACAGTATAAATTCCTGAATTCCCTATTTAAAAAATTGAGGACCTCGGTAGAGGGCTCCCTGATTATCTGCGGGGACTTTAATGCTATAATGGAGAACAGACTGGACACATCCTCCTCGTCCGCTCGCCGGGGGAGGGAATTGTCCCAATTGTGTCGGGAATTCGGCCTCCACGACGTGTGGCGATACCTCCATGCCGAAGAGAGGGACTTCACGTTCTTTTCTAACAGTCACAAGTCCTATTCCAGGATTGACATGTTTTTGATAGGGGAAGCTTTATTGCTCCGCTGTAGATCGGCTTCCATAGGCCAGATCTCATGGTCGGATCACGCCCCCATCTCACTGAGTATTAGCTTAGGGCAAAAGGAGGTGTCGCCCCGTCGCTGGAGGATGAATGTGGGCCTGTTATCCAGTCAAGACATTGTCGACCACTTGGACCATAGCTTGGTAAACTATTTCCATCTAAACGACAACGGGGAGGTCTCTGATGGCACGCTGTGGGCTGCCCACAAAGCGGTCCTCAGGGGCCTCCTCATACAGAAAGCAGCACAACAAAAGCGAGCGAGAGATAAACGCTGGAGAGAGCTCACTGAGCAGATAACTGAATTGGAAAAAATCAACAAAACCGCTCAGACCCAGCGGATCACTTCGCGGATTCTTGCTTTGCGAGGTGATCTCAGATCCCTACTGCTATACCAACACGAGCTTGGTCTTCGAAAGCTTAAAACTCGCTTTTATGCTGCTGGGGATAGAGCAGGTAGACTGCTGGCCAGACGACTTAAAAAACGGGTGGTACAGGCAATGGTAACCTCTATGAAAACGACAGAGGGGGGGACCGTCAGAGACCCAAATAAGATCGCAGATGCTATGGCAGACTTTTACTCCACCTTGTACAATTTAAAAGACGATACCAAGACTCCACAACCGACGTTAGAACGCATCCGAGATTACCTGGACTGTGCAGATCTCCCAGTCCTCCCTCAGGACAAGCTGGTGGAACTGAACACCCCATTCTCTCTGGCAGAAGTGCAGGCGGTGATCGGGTCTCTGAAGTTAAACTCGGCCCCAGGCCCTGATGGTTTGGCAAACGAATATTACAAGACCTTTTCCCATCATTTGGCGCCCTACCTGCTCCGACTCTTTAATACCTGGCAAACTGAAGGGGTCCTCCCTCCGGAAGCCCTAGAGGCCACGATCACAACGATATTAAAACCAGGAAAACCGTCTGATTCTCCAGGGAGTTATCGGCCGATCTCCCTCTTGAATACAGACGTGAAAATTTATGCTAGATTACTAGCGGCACGCCTATCGGAGAGTGTCTCATTCCTGGTGGACTCGGATCAGGTGGGATTTGTGGGTGGTCGCCAAGCGAGAGACGGAACCCGACGTATGATAGACCTCATTGGGATAGCTGAGACTCGGGGGACCCCCAGTGTATTCCTGTCGTTAGATGCGGAAAAAGCGTTCGACAGGGTACACTGGGGTTACCTTCGGGAAGTCCTTGTGAGGTTTGGCTTCTCGGGACCGATACTGAGGGCTATTCTGAGCCTTTACTCGAATCCGAGAGCTCGTGTCTCTACGTCTGGGTTTCTCTCCCGCCAATTTAGCATATCAAATGGGACCAGACAGGGGTGTCCCCTGTCCCCCCTGATTTTTGCTCTAATTATGGAGCCGTTTGCCGCTACCGTCAGGGCTGAGAGTGGGATCTCGGGCATACAGGTAGGAGCGAGGAGACACGTCATTGGCTTGTGCGCGGATGACGTGATCATCGCCTGCACGGACCCTAGAGCATCGCTCCCAATCATTATCAGGGCCTTAGAGGCCTTCTCGGAGGTCTCATATTATAAACTGAACTTGAGTAAGTCTACGGCTCTGCCCATTAACCTCACACAGCGGGAGATTGAAGATCTCTCTGGCCGTTACGCATTCCAATGGGCCCCAGAGGGTATCCAGTACTTGGGTATCATACTGTGCCCATCACAGAAATTAGCACAGGTAAACCTCTCAGCTCTGATCGCGTCTCTGCGGGGATCAATAAACTCCAGCGCACAGCCCCTGCTGTCATGGATGGCCAGGATTCAGGCGGTCAGGATGCTTTGGTTCCCAAAGCTTCTGTACCTGTTCCGCTGTATACCGGTTGCATACCCGAGATCCCTTCTTACTCAACTTCAAAACCTCCTTGACAGATTTGTGTGGGCTGAGGGTCGCCCGAGGGTTAACCGTAAAACATTGCACAGGAAGCTAAGGGGAGGTGGAATGGGAGTCCCAGATGTCGTATCTTACAGCAAAGCAGCCTCTATCGAGGCGGTCAGAGACTTATGCAGAACCCCATCCCCATCGGGTTGGATTCAATTAGAGCTGGACTTCGCACCGGGAATCTCACCTGGTAAGATTATTTGGGGAACGTCACTGGGTCTAATGCGGACATCCCACCCCCTGGGCACTGTCCGAAACTTATTGTCAGAATGGGGTAAGGTCCCTAGGTCATGGTCTAAGTTCCCTCCTGAAAAGATCCCCTTGACGGCTCTACAGGCTCATATTCCCACGTTAAATATCGCCTCGTTGCAGAAATCAGGCATTACCTCCCTGGCAGATATGATGAAAGGCCCTGAGTTAATCTCCTTCGCAGAATTTACTCGTAATAACCCGGAACAAAGAGATTTGTTCATGCAGTACTCTCAGGTCCGTCATTTTTTGGAGTCTGCGGACTGCTGGCACGATTTAAAACCCGTCGCTCCCTTGCCCTTCCAGCGCTTCCTCTTCTCGGAAAACCCGAAACCAAAGGGCCTCTCGATTATCTACGAGGGCCTTCTGGAGTTCTCCTCCCCCAGCCGTCCGTCTTACGCCACGGCATGGGAAAGAGATTTGTCCTTCGAGGCAGAGGAAGAGGATTGGGAGGGAGCGGTTTGCTGCGTATCGCGAGCTACTAGGTGTATCAATCACCTGGAATCCCTCAAAAAAGTTCACCTTCGATGGTACACCCCTCCCACAAGCTTGGCGAGATTTGGAAATGGAAACTCCCCACTGTGCTGGAGACTCTGTGGTCAAAAGGGAGATCTCGCACATATGTGGTGGTTATGCCCTCAAATAGCCCAATTTTGGACTTTGGTGGCCAACCTGATAGAGGTGACCACGGAGTTGAAGTTTCCCCTTCT
>JARQOC010003339.1:0-17096 GCA_033576535.1 Allobates femoralis | reverse complement strand
AACCCTCTCCCTGTGACCTTACGTCACCAAAGGTTTTACTTCTCCCTTATACAGTTGGGGACAAAAAACCAAATTCCTGTGACCAAACGTCCCCAGCGGGTGTATTACTACCTTAAACAGGTTAGGGACAAAAATCCAAAACTCCCTGTGACTTTACAGTCCCCAACGGTGTACTTACTCCCTTGATACAGGTTAGGGACTAAAATCCTATTCCTTGACATTACAGTCCCCAGAGGGTTTTCTTACACCTTATACGGTTTAGGGACAAAAATTCCATCTCCTGTGACCCTTACAGTCCCCCGAGGGGTTTACTTACTCCCTTGAAAAGGGTTGGGGGACAAAAATCCTAATCCCCTGTGATCTGAAAGTCACCCCCCAATGGTGACTTACTACCTTAATACAGGTTGGGGACTAAAATTTTCATCTCCTGTGATTTTATGTCAACTGGTTGTATTACTACCTTAAAAGGTTTAGGGACAAAAACCCCTCTCTCCTGTCCTTTACAGTCCCGACTGGTGTATTACTACCTTATAAGGTTAGGGACAAAAACCCCATCTCCTGTAAATTACTTTTCCCAGACGGGTGTATTACTTTTAAATAAGGTTAACAAAAATTTCAAATTCCTGTGCCCTTTACATCCCGATGGTGTACTTACTACCTTTACGGTTAGGGACAAACCCCTATCTCCTGTGACCTTTTACAGTCCCAAACTGGTGACTTCTCCCTTAAAACGGTTAGGGACTAAAACCCAAATTCCTGTGACTAACAGTCACCAGCGGTGTACTTACTACTTAATACGGTTGGGATAAAATCCAAATCCCCGTGACTAACAGTCCCGACTGGGTATTACACCTTAATTTAGGTTAGGGACAAAATCTATCTCCTTGACCTTTTACAGTCCCGATGTGTATTACTACTTGATACAGGTTAGGGAAAAAAACCCTATCTTTTGGATTTTCGTCCCCAGACTGGGTACTTATACCTTAATAAGGTTGGGGGCAAAAACCTATTCCTGGCAACATCACAGACGGTGAATTACTATTTGATAAAATTTTGGGATTAAAACCCCATCCCCGGGGTTCCCATTCCCTTTCCCGACTGGTGTCCCTTTCCTTATAAGGTTGGGACTAAAACCCTTCTCCTGTGACATACAGTCACCAGTGTGCTTATCCCTTTATACGGGTTTGGGGACAAAACCAAATTCCTGTGACCATTACATCACCCAGACTGTGTATTACTACCCTTGAACAGGTTGGGACTAAAATCCTATTCCTGTGCATTCAGTCACCAGATGGGGGACTTATACCTTAATACCGGTTGGGGACAAAAATCAAACTTTTGTAAACCAACAGTCCCAATGTTGTATTATACCTTAAACAGGTTGGGGACAAAAATCCAAATTCCTGTGACATTCAGTCACCAAGGGTGTTTTTTCTACCTTAATACGGGTTAGGGAAAAAAACCTATTCTCCGTGAATTACAGTCACCAACTGGATTACTACCTTAAAAAGGGTTAGGGGCAAAATCCTAATCTCCGTAAATTTACAGCACCAGACTGGTGTTACTATTTTTAAAAAGGGTTAGGCAAAAATTAAAATCTCCTGTGACATCATCACCGACTGGTGTATTACTACTTAAAAGGGTTGGGACAAAACCCAAATCTCCTGGACCATTACAGTCACCAAGGGTTTTGTACTTAACCAAAAATACGGGTTGGGGACTAAAATCTTAACTCCTGTGCCTTTACACCACCAGACGGTTTATTTTACCCAAAATACGGTTGGGACTAAAACCCTAATCTCTTTGACATTAATCACCAATGGTGTACTTATACCTTATACAGGTTGGGACTAAAATTCCAAATTCCCGGGAATTTACAGTCACCAGACTGGTGCTATACCTTAACAGGTTGGGGAAAAATTTTCCTAATTTTCCTGTAAAATTACAGCACCAACTGGTGTCTTACTCCTTAATAAGGTTGGGACTAAAATCCTATCCCCTGTGACTTTTCATCCCCAAGGTGTATTTACCCCTTATACGGGTTGGGACTAAAACCCTTTATCTCCTTGACCATTACAGTCACCGAGGTGTTTACACCTTATACAGGGTTGGGGACTAAAATCCCCCCCTATTCCTGTACCATTACGGCCCCGACTTTTGATTACTCCCTTGTACAGGTTGGGCTAAAATCTACTCCCTGTCCCATTACGTCCCGACGGGTGTACTTATTTCCTTAATACAGGTTAGGGACAAAAAATCCAAATCTCCTGTGCCCATTCATCCCAACGGGTGATTACTACCTAAATACAGGTTAGGGACAAAAACCCTATTCCCCTGTGACATTAAGTCACCAACGGGTGTATTTACTCCCTTTACAGGTTAGGGACTAAAATCCATCTCCTGTGTTTTTACAGTACCGATGGGTACTTATCCCTTTATACAGTTTGGGACAAAATTTTCCTAATCCCTGGAAAAGTCACCAAGGGTCCCTTATCCCTTAATACAGGTTTAAGGACCTAAAATCCAAATTTTCTGTGACTTAACAGTCACCAGACGGGTGATTATACCAAAAATACAGGTTGGGGATTTAAATCCTATCTCCTGTGCCCTTACATTCCCCAGAGGTGTATTATTTCTTAAAAGGGTTTGGGATAAAACCCCAAATCCCTGTGCCATTAAGTCACCAGACTGGTGTAACTTATCCCTTAAAAAGGGGTTTGGGACTAAACCCTAATCTCTGTGATTCAGTCCCAGACTGGTTTTATACTTAATACAGGTTGGGGACAAAAAACCCTATCTCCTGTGAATTACAGTCCCCAGACGGTGCTTACTACTTAATACGGTTAGGGACTAAAATCAAAACTCTGTGACAACACCCCAACGGTGTACTTACTCCCTTTAAATACAGGTTAGGGACTAAAATCTAATCCCCCTGTAAATTTAAGTCCCCAGCGGTGTACTTACACCTTAAACCAGGTTGGGGGAAAAAAATCTAATCTCGTAAAATTACATCACCAATGGTGTACTTACTACCTTGATACAGGTTGGGACAAAAAACCCAATTCCTGTGACCAACATCACCAAATTTTGTATTACTCCCTATCGGGTTGGGGGACTAAAATCCTAATCTCCTGTGACTTTCAGTCCCCAGATGGTGTATTTACCCTTATACGGTTTGGGGATAAAATCCAATCTCCTGGACCTTTTCGTCACCGGACTGTGTTTTACTACCTTAAACAGGTTTAGGGACTAAAATACCTATCCCCTGTGACTTTTACAGTCCCCAAAAGGTTATTTATACCTTAATACGGGTTGGGACAAAAATCCAAAATCTCCTGTGATTTTAACAGTCCCCAGATGGTATTATTTACCTTAAAGGTTGGGGACAAAATCCTAATCCCCTGTAAAATTACAGTCACCAGCGGTGTTTAAACCCCTTTAAACAGGTTAGGGACTAAATCAACTCCGGGGACATTAATCACCGACGGGTTGAAAATACTACCTTGAACAGGTTGGGGACTAAATCCTATCCCCCTGTGCCCCTTCCGTCCCAGAGGGTTATTACTACCTTAATACGGGTTGGACTAAAATCCTAATCTCCTGTGTCAAAACATCCCGGACGGGGTACTTACTCCCTTGTTTTAAGGTTGGGACAAAAATCAAAATTCTCGTGACTAAAGTCACCAACTGGTGTATTACTACCTTAATACAGGTTAGGGACTAAAATCCACTCCTGTAAATTTCAGTCCCCAGACTGGTGTATTAACCTTGTACGGGTTTGGGACAAAAATTTTAAAATTTGTGACCAACAGTCCCCAGACTGGTGTATTATTTCCTTAAAAAAGGTTGGGGCCCAAAATCCTAATCCTTCCCATTACATCACCAGACGGGTGTTTTATCCCTTTAACAGGTTGGGACTAAAACCCTAATTTTCCGTGCCATTACAGTCCCAACGGGTTTACTTACTACCTTATAAGGTTAGGGACAAAAAACCCTTTCCTGTGACTTTACGTCACCAGGGTTACTTACTACCTTGATACGGTTGGGGTTAAAAAACCCCAACCCCTGTATTTCTGCACCCCCAGGGTGTACTTACTCCCTTATACGGTTAGGACAAAAATCCAAACCCCCTGTGCCCTTTTCAGTACCAGACTGGTGTTTAAATTCCTTGATACAGGTTAGGGAAAAAAATCCTACTTCCTGTAAATTTAAATCCCCAGACTGGGGTATTACTACCTTGATACAGGTTGGGGACTAAAATCCTATTCCTGTGACCAAACAGAAAAGACTGGTGTTTTATACCTTGATACGGGTTAGGGATAAAACCCCAATTCCCTGTGACCTTACGTCACCAGACTGGTGTACTATACCTTTAACGGTTTGGGGACAAAATCCTACCCCTATTAATCGTACCCAGATGGGTGTACTTTACAAACTTTATACAGGGTTTGGGACTAAAATCCTATTCCTGGGGGACATTACAGTCACCAACGGGTTGTTATTTACTACTTGACCAAGTTAGGGACAAAAACCCTACTCTCCTGTGACCATTCCCGTCCCCCCAGACTTGGTGTACTTACTACCTTTAAATACAGGTTAGGGCTAAAATTCTAATCTCCTGTGACTTTAAAACAGTCACCCAGACTGGTGTACTTACTACCTTGATACAGGTTAGGGACTAAAATCCAAATCTCCTGTGACTATTACAGTCACCAAAACTGGTGCATTTAACTACCTTAATACGGTTAGGGATAAAAATCCAATCTCCTGTAAATTTTACAGTCACAGACTGTGTACTTACTACCTTAGATAAGGTTGGGGACAAAATCCTATCTCCGTGACCATTACAGTCACCAGACTGGTGTACTTACTCCTTGATACAGGTTAGGGACTAAATCTAATCTCCTGTGATCTTAACAGTCCCAGACTGGTGTATTACTACCTTATACAGTTGGGGACTAAAACCCAAATTCCTGTGACCTTACAGTCACCAAAACTGGTGTACTTACTACCTTATACAGGTTAAGGGACTAAAAATCCTATTCCTGTGACCTTTACAGTCACCAGAGGGTTTGTATTTTACTCCCCTTAATACAGGTTTTGGGCTAAAATCCAAATTCCTGTGACCATTACATCACCAGACTGGTGTACTTACTACCTTGATACAGGTTAGGGACTAAAATCCTAATCTCCTGTGACTAACAGTCAACCAACTGGTTGTTACTTACTACCTTGATACGGGTTTGGGGGGGACTAAAATTCTAATCCCCTGTGATCTGAAAGTCACCAGACTGGTGTACTTACTACCTTAATACAGTTAGGGACTAAAATCCTACTCTCCTGTTGACATTACAGTCACCAGACTGGTGATTATTTCCCCTTGATACAGGTTAGTGACAAAAATTCCTACTCTCCTGTGACCATTACAGTCACCAGACTGGTGTACTTACTACCTTTAACAGGTTAGGACTAAAACCTAATCTCCTGTGCCCATTACAGTTACCAGACTGGTGTACTTACTCCCTTTTAAATACAGGTTAGGGACTAAAATCCTAATCTCCTGTGACCATACAGTTCACCAGACTGGGTACTTACTCCCTTAATACGGTTAGGGACAAAATCCAAATCTCCTTTTGACTTTACAGTCACCAAAACTGGTGTACTTATACCTTAATACAGGTTAGGGACTAAAATCCAAATCTCCTGTGATATACAGTCACCAGATGTGTACTTACTACCTTATACAGGTTAGGGACTAAATCCTACTCTCCTGTGACCATTACAGTCACCAGACTGGTGTACTTACTACCTTGATACAGGTTAGGGACTAAAATCCTAATCTCCTGTGACCATTACAGTCACCAGACTGGTGTACTTACTACCTTAATACAGATTAGGGACTAAAATCCTAATCTCCTGTGACCATTACAGTCCCCAAAGACTGTGTACTTACTACCTTAATACAAGGTTAGGGACAAAAAATCCAAATCTCCTGTGACTATTACAGTCACCGGGACGGGTTGTACTTACTCCCTTAATACAGGTTAGGGACTAAAATCCTATCTCCTGTGATTTATAGTCACCGGGACGGTGTACTTACTACCTTAATACAGGTTAGGGACTAAAATCCTACTTCCTGTGACTATTACAGTCACCAGACTGGTGTATTTACTACCTTATACAGGTTAGGGACTAAAATCCTAATCTCCTGTGACCTTTACAGTCACCAGACTTTTGTACTTACTACCTTTATACGTTAGGGACTAAAATCCTAATCTCCTGTGACCATTACAGTACCAGACTGGTGACTTACTACCTTAATACGGGTTAGGGACTAAAAATCCTAATCTCCTGTGCCCATTACGTCACCAGAATGGTGTACTTACTCCCTTAATACAGGTTAGGGACTAAAATTTCCTATTCCTGTGACTATTAACCAGCACAGACTGATTTGTCTTACTTACCTTAATACAGGTTGGGACTAAAACCCCTACTCTCCTTTTGACTATTACAGTCCCCGGACTGGTGTACTTACTACCTTGATACAGGTTGGGACTAAAATCCTACTCTCCTGTGACCATTACAGTCACCAGACTGGTTTTACTTACTCCCCTTTATACAGTTAAAGGGACTAAAATCCTAATCTCCTGTGACCATTAACAGTTCCAGATGGTGTACTTACTACCTTAATACGGGTTAGGGACTAAAATCCTAATCTCCTGTGACCATTTTACTGTCACCCGGGACTGGTTGTACTTACTACCTTAATACAGGTTAGGGACTAAAATCCTATCTCCTGTGATATTACAGTCACCAGATGGTGTACTTACTACCTTAATACAGGTTAGGGACTAAAATCCTATCTCCTGTGACTACAGTCACCGGGAACTGGTGTACTTACTACCTTAATACAGGTTAGGGACTAAAATCCTACTCTCCTGTGACATTACAGTCACCGGACCTGGTGGACTTACTACCTTGATACATTTAAAGGGACTAAAAATCCAAATCTCCTGTGACCATTACAGTCACCAGACTGGTGTACTTACTACCTTGATAAGGTTAGGGACTAAAATCCTAATCTCCTGTGATCTGAACAGTCACCAGACTGGTGTACTACTACCTTTTAATACAGGTTAGGGACTAAATCCTACTCTCCTGTGCCCATTACAGTCACCAGACTGGTGTACTTACAACCTTAATACAGGTTAGGGACTAAAATCCAAATCTCCTGTGACAATTAACAGTCACCAGAACTGGTGTACTTACTACCTTAATACAGGTTAGGGACTAAAATTCCAAATCTACCTGTGACTAACAGTCACCGACTGGTTGTACTTACACTTATACAGGTTAGGGACTAAAATCCTACTCTCTTGTGCCCTATTACAGTCACCAGACTGGTGTACTTACTACCTTTATAAGGTTAGGGACTAAAATCCTAATCTTTTGTGACTTACATTTACCAGACTGGTTTGTACTTACTACCTAATACAGTTGGGACTTAATTCCATACTGGATTTTAGTCCCAGAACTGGTGTATTACAACCTTAATACAGGTTAGGGACTAAAATAACTCTCTCTGGGGACATTACGTCACCAGACGGGTTTTTACTTACTACCTTAATACAGGTTAGGGACTAAAATCCTAATCTCCTGTGATTTTGAATAGTCACCAGACTGGTTGTACTTAACTACCTTAATACAGGTTTTAGGGACTAAAATCCTACTCTCTTGTGACTATTACAGTCACCAGACGGTTTGTATTTACTACCTTAATACAGGTTAGGGACTAAAAATCCAAATCTCCTGTGACCATTACATTTACCAGATGGTTTATTACTACTACCTTAATACGGGTTAGGGACTAAAATCCTAATTCCTGTGACCAAAAAGTCACCAGACTTGGTTTTACTTACTCCTTAATACAGGTTAGGACTAAAATCCTACTTCCTGTGACTATTACAGTCACCAGCCCTTGTTGTATTACTACCTTATACAGGTTAGGGACAAAAAATCCAAATCTCCTGTGACTAAGTCACCAGACTGGTGTACTTACTACCTTAATAAGGGTTTAAAGGGAAACTAAAATCCTAATCCCCTGTGACATTACATTTACCAGACTGGTGTATACTCCTTAATACAGTTGGGGACTAAAATCCTAATTCCTGTGACCATTACGTCACCAGATTGGTGTACTTACTACCTTAATACAGGTTAGGGGACTAAAACCCTATCTCCTGTGCCCTATTACAGTCCCAGACTGTGTACTTATTTCCTTTAATACAGGTTAGGGACTAAAATCCTAATTCCTGTGACCTTTTACAGTCACCAGACGGTGTACTTACTACCTTAATCCCGGTTAGGGACTAAAATCCTAATCTCCTGTGACCTGAACAGTCACCAGACTGGGTACTTACTACCTTGATACAGGTTAGGGACTAAAATCCTAATCTCCTGTGACCTTAACCGTCCCCAGACTGTGTACTTACAACCTTATACGGTTTGGGGGACTAAATCCTAATCTCCTGTGACATACCGTCACCAGACTGGTGTACTTACAACCTTAATACAGGTTTGGGACAAAAATTCCTAATCTCCTGTGACCATTACGTCACCAGACTGGTGTACTTACTACCTTATACAGGTTGGGACTAAAATCCTAATCTCCTGGGGCCCATTACATCCCAGACTGGTGTACTTATCCCTTAATACAGGTTAGGGACTAAATCCAAATCTCCTGTGAACATTACAGTCACCAGACTGGTGTACTTACTACCTTGTGATACAGGTTAGGGACTAAAATCTCTCTCATGTGACCATTACAGTCACCAGACTGGTGTACTTTCCCTAACTTTTCCAATTCCACGATTTTAGGGACTAAAACCCTAATCTCCTGTGATCTGAAACCCCAATTTACAGTTTAGGGACTAAAATCCTAATCTCCTGTGATCTGAACAGTCCCCTGATGTGTGTACTTACTACCTTAATACAGGTTAGGGACTAAAATCCAAATCTCCTGTGACTAACAGTCCCAGACTGGTGTACTTACTCCCTTAATACAGGTTAGGGCCCAAAATCCTACTCTCCTGTGCCCATTACAGTCACCAGATGGTTACTTACACCTTGATACGGTTAGGGACTAAAATCCTATTCCTGTGATCTGAACAGTCACCAGAACTGGTGTACTTACTACCTTTAATACAGGTTAGGACTAAAATTCCTATCTCCTGTGCCCTTTACAGTCCCAGACTGGTTGTACTTACTACCTTGATACAGGTTAGGGACTAAAATCCTAATCTCTACTGATGATCCTGAAACAGTCACCAGACTGGTGTACTTACTACCTTGATACGGGGTTAGGGACTAAAATCCTAATTCCTGTGACCTAAACCGTCACCAAAACTGGTTGTTTAACTTATACCTTAATACAGGGAGGGACTAAAATCCTACTTCCTGTGACTATACAGTCACCAGACTGGTGTACTTACTACCTTGATACAGGTTAGGGACTAAAAATCCTATTTCCCTGTGACCATTACAGTCACCAGACGTGTACTTACTACCTTTTTACAGGTTAGGGACTAAAATCCTAATCTCCTGTGATCTGAAAAACCCCATTTTTGGGACTTATAAATCCTTAATCTCCTGTGTTTTTAACAGTCCCAGACTGGTGGACTTACTCCCTTGGGATACAGGTTAGGGACAAAAACCCTACTCCCCTGTGCCCATTAAGTCCCCAGATGGGGGAATTATCCCTTATACGGTTAGGGATTTAAAACCCAAAATTCCCCTGTGACAAAACCCGTAATTTTTGGTGTACTTACTCCCTTAATCAGGTTGGGGTTTTTAAAATTTTCCTAATCCCCTGTGAAAAAAGTAAACCAGATGGTTTGTACTTATTATTTTAAAAAGGGTTAGGGATTTAAAACCTTTTCTCCTGGATTTAAAACCGCACCAGACTGGTGTTTTACTTTTTAATTACGGTTGGGACAAAAACCCAAATCCCTGTGACTAACCGGGTCCCGGGACGGGTTGTATTACAAATTAATAAGGTTAGGGACTAAATCCTATTCTCCTGTGACCATTAAATTCCGCTGGTGTACTTATACCCTTTCGGGTTGGGACAAAAAATCCTAATTTTGTGCCCATTACAGTCACCAAAACTGTGTACTTACTCCCTTAATAAGGTTAGGGACAAAACCCCAAATTCCCCTGTCCCCCTTAACAGCCCCAGACGGGTGTTTTTTACTCCCTTTAAGGTTGGGAAAAAACCCTTTTTCCCCGGGAAAATTAACAGAAAGAGGGTTTGTACTTATCCCTTTACAGGTTGGGGACAAAAATTTTAAATTTCCCCTGTAAACCAAAAGTCCCCAAAATGGTTTTTACTTATCCTTAATACAGGTTGGGGGCAAAAATCTATTCTCCTGTGCCCATTAAAATCCCAAAAGTTGTTTTTAAATCCCTTTACAGGTTGGGACAAAAACCAAATCCCCTGTGACTTTTCCAGTCCCCAGAGGGGTTTGTATTTTATTTAAACGGTTAGGGTTAAAATTTAATTTGTGATTAACCCGCCCCAAGAGGGTTTGTACTTACTCCCTTTAATACGGTTTGGGAAAAAACCCTATCTCCGTGCCTTTACAGTACCAGAGGGGTGAAATTATCCCTTTAAAAAGGGTTAGGGACAAAAACCCTATCCCCTGTGCCCTTTACAGTAAAGATGGTGTATTCATTAAAAAGGTTAGGGATAAAACCCTAATTTTCCTGTAAATTAACAGTCACCGGGAAGGGTGTACTTCCTCCCTTATACGGTTTGGGACAAAAATTATTTGTGATCTAAACCGTCCCCAGATGGTTTTAATTATACTTAAAAGGTTTTAGGGTAAAATCCTAATTCCTTGAAAATTAAATTACCGATGGTGTACTTATACCTTAAAAAGGGTTGGGCTAAAATTAATTCCTGGCCCATTCAGTCACCAAAAGGGTGTACTTATCCTTTTTAATACGGGTTTAAAAGGGGCAAAAACCCTACTTCCCCTGTGCCTTTAAGTCAAGCCCGGTTTGTATTTACTCCCTTAAAAAGGGTTTGGGGCAAAAATTTTTCTAAGCCCCCAATTACATCCCCAACTGGTGTATTTCCCTTGATCGGGTTGGGAAAAATTTCCAAATTTGTAAATTACAGTCCCCAAACGGTGTACTTACAAACCAAAAACCCTTGGGACAAAAATTCCCCCCTGTGCCCTTTACATCCCAGCTGGTGTACTTATCCCTTTAACCCCGGTTAGGGAAAAAACCCAAATTCCCTGTGCCCCCCAGTCACCGACTGGGACTTCTACCTTGATAAGGTTGGGACAAAACCCTAATTTTGTGCCAAAATTAAGGGCTGGTGTACTATTTAAAAAGGGTTTGGGACAAAAATTTCCTTTTTCCCTGTGAAAACCCAGTAGGGGATGGTTTTTTAATCCCTTATAAGGGGGGGGAAAAAAAATCCAATTTGTGACTAAACATTCACCGGGATGGTTTTTTCCCCCCTTAATAAGGTTAGGGATAAAACCCAAATTCCCCGGAATTGGGGGTCACCAGCTGGTTACTTCCCCCTTTTTGATAAGGGTTAGGGATAAAATCCTATCTTTTTTGGGACATTCAGTCCCCAGACGGGTTTTTTTTTATTACCCTTATCCCGGTTGGGGATAAAATTAAATCCCCTGGGGCCCAACAGTCCCCGGGAGGGGGTGTACTTACCCCCTTAAATACAGGTTAGGGCAAAAACCCTTAATTTGGTGCCCTTTCGTCCCCAAAAGGGTTGAAATTATATTAATACGGGTTAGGGACAAAAATTCCTTTGTGCCCATTACAGTACCGGACGGGTTTTTTTTTAAATTTTTAAAAGGTTGGGGAAATAAAACCCCAACCCCCTAAAAACCTTTTACAGCCCCAAAACTGGGGGTTTTATTTATTTTAATACAGGTTGGGGAAAAAACCCTAATCCCCTTTTTGGAATTTTAAATTCCCGATGGAAAAACAAAATCCTTGATACGGGGGGGGGATAAAATTTCCCCTTTGTCCATTAAAGTAAACCAGAGGGTCCCCCTTCCCCCCTTAAAAAGGTTTTTGGGGACAAAAAACCCTTTTACTTTGTAAATTTTACACCCCCAAAAGGGTGTATTTTAATCCCTTAAATTTAAGGTTGGGTAAAAACCCTATTCTTTTGCCCATTACATCCCCAGACGGGTGTTTACTCCCTTAAAAAGGGGGTTGGGCTAAAACCTAATTCCGGGGCCCTTAAGTCCCCAGACTGGGATTTTTAAACCTTTAATACGGGTTAGGGACAAAAACCCTAATCCCCTTTGCCCATTACAAAAAAAGAGGGTTTGTATTTATATTTTAATACGGTTAGGGACTAAAACCCTTTCCCCCTGGGGACCCCCCCAGAAAAAGGTGTATTTTAATCCCTTAATACGGTTGGGATAAAATTAAATTTCCCCTTAAATTGAAATACCAGGGGGTGTTTACTCCCTTAAAAAGGGTTAGGGACAAAAATTAAATTTCCCCTGGGGCCCTTTTAAGCCCCAGACGGGTTTGTATTTATATTAAAAGGGTTTTGGGAAAAAACCCTAATCCCCTGTAAACCCTAAACAGTCACCAGGGGGTTTGTATTATCCCTTAATAAGGTTAGGGATAAATCTATTTGTGACCTCCCAGTCAAAAGGGGGGTTTGTATTACTCCCTTGAAAAGGGTTGGGACAAAAAATCCAATCCCCTGTGACCTTTTCCCGTCCCGACTAGTTTTTTTTTAAAATTAATACTTTTGGGGGGCCCAAATTTTTCCCAAATTCCTGGGGATTTATAAAAGTCCCCAGAGGGTGTATTACTCCCTTTGGAATGGGGGTTTGGGACTAAAACCCAAATCTCCTGGACCATTACAGTCCCCAGACGGGTTTTTAATTAATATTTTTAAAAAGGTTGGGGAAAATTTTCTCCTGTGCCTATTTACGTCCCAAGGGTTGAAATTTAAATTGAACGGTTGGGACTAAAATTTTTTTGTAAACAATCCAGTCCCCAGACGGGGTTTACTTACAAATTTAAAAGGGTTTGGGGAAAAAAACCTATTAAAGTGCCATTAATTACCGAGGGGTTGTATTACTCCCTTATAAGGTTGGGAAAAAAATTTTTTTAATTTTCCCTGTGATTTAACAAAACGGGTTAAAGGGGAAAAAATTTCCAATTTTCATGTTTTAAAAAACCCCCCAGACTGGGTACTTATAATTGAAAAGGTTAGGGACAAAATCCAAAATTTTGTGATTTTGAACATCCCCAGATTTTTGGACTTACTCCCTTTAATACGGTTAGGGAAAAAAACCCTTCCCCTGTAAACTTACAGTCCCCCAGCTGGTGAAAATTTACAAATTAAATACAGGTTGGGAAAAAACCCAAATCTTGTGCCCATTAATCAAACTGGTGTACATCCCACCTTTTTCAGGTTGGGGCTAAATTTCCAATTTCTTTTGACCAACAGTCACCAGACGGGTGTACTTACTACTAAAATACAGGTATAGGGACTAAATTCAACTCTCCTTGACTTTTAACAGTCTCCAACTGGTGTACTTACCTACCGTTTATACAGGTTAGGGACTAAAATCCTACTCCCTGTGATCAGAACAATACAGTTTAAGGGACTAAACTCCTAAATCTCCTCTTGATCTGAACAGTCACCAGACTGGTGTACTAACTACCTTGATACAGGTTAGGGACCATAAAATCCTAATCTCCTGTGAAACTAAACAGTCACCAGACTGGTGTACGTACTACCTTAATACAGGTTAGACTAAAAATCCTACTCTCCCTGTGGACTATAAATTCCACCAGAACTGGTGACTTACTACCAATTGGGGGGGGGGGGGGGGGGGGGCCCGGAGACCCAACCACAAACCACCACAAAGGTTAAAGGAAAAAAAAGGTTAATGTGGTAGTTTTGAAGTAGAGAAGTGTAATTTAAGGTATAAAAAATGTGTATATTTTAATAGGTTAATGGGTAGGTAGTTAGAATTATATAACGATCTGAATATGTAACAAAAACTGTTATGAATAAATTATACAGGTTAGGGACGAAAATTCTTATATCCTGTGACGTTTTCAGTATCCAAACTGGTGTACTTACGACCTTGTTACAAGGTAGGAATATAATATCCTTATATAATGGTAAAATTACAGTCACAAGACAGGTTTACATTAATAACTGATTACAGGTTAGGGAATAAAATCCGAATTTCCTTGATCTGAACAGTTCACCAAACTGTTGTACTTACTACCATTGTACAGGTTGGGGACTTAAATTCTAATTTCCAGTGACTGAACAGTCACCACTGGTGTACTTACTACCTTTATACAGTTAGGGACTAAAATCCTAACTCCTGTGACCAATTACAGTTACCAGAATGGGGTACTTACTACCTTAATTACAGATTAGGGAATAAAATCTAAACCCTGTGACCAATTTAACTGTCACCAACTGGTGTTACTTACTCAACCTAATACGGTTAGGGACTAAAATCCAGCTCTCCTGTGACTATACAGTCCATCAGACGTGAACTTACTACCTTAATACAGGTTAGGGGACTAAAATCCTACTCTCCTGTGACTATTACAGTCCACCAGACTGGTTCCTACTACCTTGATACAGGTTAGGGACTAAAATCCTACTCTCCTGTGAACATTACAGTCACCAGACTGGTGTACTTACAACCTGATACAGGTTAGGGACTAAAAACCTAAAAAAAAAAAACCCTCCCTCCCCCATGTGACCATTTACAGTCACCAGACTGGTGTACTTACTACCTTGATACAGGTTAGGGACTAAAATCCCAAAATCTCCTTTGATCATGAACAGTCACCAGACTGGTGTACTTACTACCTCTTCAAACAGGTTAGGACTAAAATCCTAATCTCCCTTTGACCATTTACCCGTCACCAGACTAGTGTACATTACAACCCTTATACAGGTGAGGGACTAAAATCTACTCTCCTGTGACTTCAACAGCCCCCGACGGGTGTACTTACTCCCCTTAATCGGTTGGGACTAAAATCCTACTCTCCTGACTTTACAGCACCAGCGGGTATTTAAAACTACCTTTAAATACTTTTAGGGATAAAATCCAATCTCCTGTGACCTTACACACCAACTGGTTTTTTACTATTTTTAAACGGGTTAGGGACTAAAATCCAACTCCGTGACCATTACAGTACCAGACTGGTGTATTTAAATACCTTAATACAGTTAGGGCTAAAATCCTAATCCCCTGGCCCCCAAACGCACCAGACGGGGTGTATTCTCCCTTTTATACAGGGGAAAAATCCTAACCCCTGTATTAACAGCACAGACGGTGTATTTTACTACCTTAATACATTAGGACAAAAATCCAATCTCCTGTGACCATTACGTCCCCAAAGACGGTACTTACTACCTTTAATACATTTTGGGGGGACTAAAATCCTACCCCCTGTGACTATACAGTCACCGACGGGGTGTACTTACTCCCCTTAACGGGGTTGGACTAAAATCCAAATCTCCTTTGACCTTTACAGTCACCAGACGTGAAAATTACTACCTTAAAGGGTTGGGGGACAAAAAATCCTAATTTTTGTGACAACATCCCCAACGGTGTACACAACAAAATACGGGTTGGGACAAAAAACCCTAATCTCCGGGAACCAACAGTCACCAGACGGGTGAATTACAACTTTAACGGGGTTTGGGGGCTAAAATCCTATTCCTGTGACTTTACGTCACCAGACTGGTGACTTACTACCTTTAAACGGGTTGGGGGATAAAACCCTAACCCTGGACAAAACACCCAACGGGTGTACTTACTCCCTTAAATACAGGTTGGGGACTAAAATCCTATCCCCTTGTACATTACAGTCCCCAGACGGGGTGAAATTACTCCCTTAAACGGGTTAGGGGACAAAATCCAATCTCCTGGACCAACATTACCAAAAGGGTTTTTTTTTTTTTTTTTTTTTTTTTTTTTTTTTTTTTTTTTTTTTTTTTTTTTTTTTTTTTTTTTTTTTTTTTTTTTTTTTTTTTTTTTTTTTTTTTTTTTTTTTTTTTTTTTTTTTTTTTTTTTTTTTTTTTTTTTTTTTTTTTTTTTTTTTTTTTTTTTTTTTTTTTTTTTTTTTTTTTTTTTTTTTTTTTTTTTTTTTTTTTTTTTTTTTTTTTTTTTTTTTTTTTTTTTTTTTTTTTTTTTTTTTTTTTTTTTTTTTTTTTTTCCCCCCCCCCCCCCCCCCCCCCCCCCCCCCCCCCCCCCCCCCCCCCCCCCCCCCCCCCCCCCCCCCCCCCCCCCCCCCCCCCCCCCCCCCCCCCCCCCCCCCCCCCCCCCCCCCCCCCCCCCCCCCCCCCCCCCCCCCCCCCCCCCCCCCCCCCCCCCCCCCCCCCCCCCCCCCCCCCCCCCCCCCCCCCCCCCCCCCCCCCCCCCCCCCCCCCCCCCCCCCCCCCCCCCCCCCTGTGCCCTTTACAGTACCAACTGGTGTTTTTTACTCCCTTAAAAGGGTTAGGGACTAAAATCCTAATCTCCTGTGACCCTCAGTACCAGACTGGGTGTATTTATCCCTTAAAACGGGATGGGGAAAAAAAAAACCCCCCTTTTGAAATTTACAGTCACCAAACTGGTGTATTTACTACCTTAATACGGGTTAGGACAAAATCCAAATCCCGTGCCCATTACTTCCAACGGGGTGAAACTTACTCCTTTTAATACGGGTTGGGCAAAAATTAAATCCCTGGAAATTTAATCCCAACGGGTGTATTTTTACTACCTTAATACGGGTTAGGGACTAAAACCCCTCCCCTCCTTGCCCCTTACAGTCACCGCGTTGTACTTACTCCCTTATAAGGTTAGGGACTAAAATCCAAAACCCTTGATTGAAAGTCACCAGACGGGTGTACTTACAACTTAATACAGGTTAGGGACAAAAAACCCTATTCCTGTGACTTTTCAGCCCAGCGGGTGTATTACCCCTTTATACAGGTTAGGGACTAAAATCCTACTCCCTGGGGACTTACAGTCCCAAATGGAATTTACTCCCTTAATACAGGTTAG
>JARQOC010003338.1:0-17107 GCA_033576535.1 Allobates femoralis | reverse complement strand
GCATAAGCCGAGGAGTGCAGACCCGTACTGAGCCAGTGTGAGCCAGATGGGGGGGGGGGGGAAGCCCGTCCGACGCTGAAACCACCAGGAGTGTAGAGAGAGCCGAGAGGGACGGTGTAACCCGAGGCCCTAGACAGCAGCTGAAGCAACCTGTTGCAGGTGGAGAAGCCCTCCTAGAATATTGGAAGGAACACAGAGAAGGAGCCTGGCAGAGCCTCATGCTAGAGGACTGTTGGAGGCTGGGCTAAAGTAGAGTGTCGGCTCTAGAGGAGACCGTAGTTCACCCGGTATCCACAGATAACACGACGAGGGGTCTGAGTTCCAGACTGGGATCCCTAACCCAAAGGACAGGCAGCTCAGTGACAGACTAGGACTCACAGAAGCCCGAGTCACCGCCATTCTGTCCAGTGTCACACAAAGTAGAGAAAGAGAATGCAATAGACCGGAAAGGACACTTAAAGACTGTGTGAGGGGTCACAGGAGGAAGGAGTCTGGCTGCAGGAGAGAAGGGAACCCGGAAAGGGAGAAAGCAACCGTGTGCTGAGAACTGTGTAACAACTGCAAATAACTTGTAAGCTGACTGAAAGAACTTGAGTAAAGCTTTGGAAAACCCTGCATCGCCTCTCTTGTCAGTCTCTAGCTGCAGACCATTCCTCCCTACAGATCCAGCCTGTCAGCTCCAGCCAGGAGGAGCGATCCCTGCAGCCTGCAAAGTAAGTGTGCTCAAACTACACACACAATAGACTTTAACCCTTGCTGCCCCGGGGGATACAGTTCTCCCCACTGGAACTATACCATCCCCGCTGCCATTCCATCACCCCCGGAGGTTCTGCAGCAGCGGCGGCCCCATCACTGGCCGCACCAAGTGGGTGGCGTCACCCGTGACAATCCCCTTGTAAATAATTCCCCATCTTTATTGGGAGGGCCCAGGGATATGGTCCGGACCAAGCCACCTGTGACATCCCCACTACCGACCGGTCCGGTACCGAGTACCCCCGTCCCGCCTGGGGCTCCACAACCTGGCGTCACGAACAGGATCTACCCGGTCCAAAAGAATTGGACCTTGTGTGCCTAAATCCTGAGTTCTGGACTTTTCCCGCCAAATCTGACCTTAATGGCGGCCATAAGGGACTAGCGCCATGTGCAGAGGAGGCGTTCCCAAGACTCCCATCGTGGGCTGGTCCGGTCCAAGGCGCGAAGAGAAGGTCCCGCCCGGGCTCTCCTTAACTCCGGGAGAGCCAGCTGTCACTCTCAAAGAAGAGCCGCCGCCCCTAGACCTTCCTACCAAGAAGCTGGCGCGAACTGAGAAGGAAATCGTCATCAGGAGGGGGCGGAGTGAGCAACCGGAAGAGAGGCAGTCGCCATTCAGAGACACGAGGACGGAAGCGGAGGACGCCGAGACGAGAGCTGCAGACGAAAGCCCAAGTGTGATCCCGGAGGGCCCACAGATTGCTTTAGTGGAGGAACCCGGCCAGGGAAAGACCATTTGCGAACCAGCAGAGATGGCGGAAGGCGGCGAGGAGCGTCCCTATGTCCTAGATACCCGGAGGGGTGTATTGCGGCTGCTGCCCCGAGGATGACACGGGCCCAGGAAGAGAACAGGACCCGCATCCAGATCGACATAGACCACTGTCAGGGCTATGAGGCCCAAGTTAAACGACCCGGCTGGGTCAGAGAACCACGGGAGCCCGCGGAGAGTGAGGCCGAAGGCCGTACGGCCATACTAGTGGATGTAACTACCCCGCCGGCTGTGTTAAACAATATATAAATAAGGTTAAGACTGGCATCTACCACAGGTGTAGGTGCTGGCAGAAAAAAATATATACTTACAGATTAGTGAACCGCCGCGACACTACTGTATTAATGATTAAAGTGGATGAATGAGTGGCACCAACAAGACGAAGATCTTATGGGTATAATGTAATTGTGAAATGCAGAAACTGCCCTGTGCTTGACGATGCTATGAGGGATACCTCTGTCTTACCTTAATTATAAACTCCCCCCTCCTTCCTTGTAACGCAAACCCATAAATAAAAGACATACTACATATGTTGGACGAATGGCCACAGCTTTATTTAACAAGTATATATATATCTTTTCGCGGCTCCCCATGCCGCCCCCTTTTAATACAACCATAACAACTATAACCGATATATATATACATAACACAACCATAACCTAAAAACCGATAGGTCCGTCCCAGAAGCAACCATTATTTTATCCCCTGGCCGTATCCTCAAACCAGCCCAGGGGACCACCTCGGCCGTGACCAACCGACCCAAGGTGTGAGGTATCAACGTTCCATCGTTAAATACCCCTTCCCCGAACCTGCAGGACCTACACCCACAAGTTCCCAAATTCTTTTACGAAGCCACTACCATGAATGACTTCGTACCACCACGAAATATTGGTACTCCCAGCCTCTGGAATCGGACCTATCCCCCCGCTGTGACAAACATTGTAATACAAAAATTTTTTTTTTTTTTTTTTTTTTTTTTTGCATCAACCTTCGCATTTGGTTTTCTCTCTATTATTTTTTTTTTTTTTTTTTTGTCTTCATCAACATTTTTCTTTCTTTTTTTTTTTTTTTTTTTTTGAAAAAACAGAACAAACAAACCACAAACATATAGGGTGGTGTGGCGGGACACCAGGATCTGGCACCGTCCAGCGAAGAGGAGGTACCCAAACCCTGCCCCCTCTATATACCCTATCACAGCCCGTCCGTCCCCCCAATCCTTTCCTCCAATCCCCACTGTTCCCCTTTTCAACCAATCCCTTAAGGCCAGGTTTGTGCCCTGTAATCTTACACCTATTAACCCTTTCAGCCCTTCAGTCCCCTCCAGTTCGTCATGGGCTTATTCGCCCTTATAGGGCTCTTTGGCCTTTCTTGACGATGCTATGAGGGATACCTCTGTCTTACCTTAATTATAAACTCCCCCCTCCTTCCTTGTAACGCAAACCCATAAATAAAAGACATACTACATATGTTGGACGAATGGCCACAGCTTTATTTAACAAGTATATATATATCTTTTCGCGGCTCCCCATGCCGCCCCCTTTTAATACAACCATAACAACTATAACCGATATATATATACATAACACAACCATAACCTAAAAACCGATAGGTCCGTCCCAGAAGCAACCATTATTTTATCCCCTGGCCGTATCCTCAAACCAGCCCAGGGGACCACCTCGGCCGTGACCAACCGACCCAAGGTGTGAGGTATCAACGTTCCATCGTTAAATACCCCTTCCCCGAACCTGCAGGACCTACACCCACAAGTTCCCAAATTCTTTTACGAAGCCACTACCATGAATGACTTCGTACCACCACGAAATATTGGTACTCCCAGCCTCTGGAATCGGACCTATCCCCCCGCCACAGACCGGCCACATGAGCCCTTATGTGGCCCGGGCCCTCCACACACCCATGGCCTGTTCCAAACCATCCCGCAGTCCCAGCATCCACAAATCTAAACCAATGTCAGTAAGATGTACACCATCTTGCCGTAAATATTGATCAAATGACTCTTCCAACTCTCTGTGCCGTACTACCAAACCTCCATTTCTGGCAACAAAACGACCAATCGTCCTATTCAACTTAATGCGTGCTTTATTAATCCGATCGACCGACCTGGCAAAACGCCAATTTGTCCGCGCCACTATGTCGGACCACACAATAATTAGACCCGGGAACTCCCTCCACAACCGCAACAAATCCAACTTAATCTCCCTCTTCAGGTCTCTGGCTGTCCTCACCCCCAGATCATTCCCTCCCACATGCAAGACAAGGATGTTGGGGTCCTGATCCACCCTGGCATAATACGCGACTTCCGGGAGCACTCTCCCCCACGTCATCCCACGTATTCCAATCCATTTTACCCGCGCGTCCTCTCTTGCCAGTCCGAGCTGTCTGCCCTCCGGACGTGCGTCCGCACGTATCGCTCCCCAATAAACATAGGAGTGCCCGAGGATCCAGACCAAACACGTACCTATAAAATAACACCATTAACGAAAAACACCAACCTGGCATACAATAGTTAACTCCCCCATTTTAACAACAGCTACTTCCCCCCATGCACATTCAGTGCTGAATTCCCGTCAATAAATGAGGCCGCACATAAAGTCGAAAACGAGAGGATTCCCATCTCCCAATCTGACGGATCAATTCATCACTCAACCCCCATCTAGAAGCCTCCGTCGCCGCCCCTATCCGAAAGGAATGAGACCCATAATCACTTGGCATCTCTCCCAACCGTGCCAAGCAAACTTTTAACACTGATACAAACTGAAATTTAGACAATGATGACCCATCCTCATGTCGTAAGAAGGACCCTGGGTATCCTCCGCGCAGCCGCACAAAACCCGCCACCTGCAAAACTGGACACAACTGATGTCCCGGTATACCATACATCACCACCAAGCGTCCTCGACCCAACTGATCCATTTTGGAGCGACGCAACTTACACTCCACCCGATCATCCGTAATCACCACATCCCCGAACAAAAGACCTCCTGACACATGCTTCGCAGGACTAACCAATTCACTAATGCGAAACGCCCCAAAAAACGCCAAAACAAATGCAACCGTAAACAATTTCTGTTCATACCGGGAGGAACACACCTCCCCCAAACTGCGCACCAACCGTTCTAGCAATTGAAATGAAATCGGCCTCCTGGTGTCACGGGCCCTCGCCCCTTTCTTAAAACCCTTCATGGCCTGCCGAACCAAAAATCTTTCGTTGCATCTTTGGCCCCTTGTAACTTGAACCAAAATGCTAGAGCGGACAACCTGTGTCCCATCGCTGACACTGACCGGCCTGCCGCGAAATCTCCGCTGACAAACGACAACACCCCAAAAACCCTGCCTTCGTAGCCTGGCCCAAATAATCCGTCTCGCTCCCATACCTCCCATTCCTGCCACACCGACTGATATCGGCACCAAGTAGCCTCGGTCACCGATCTCCTGATCCCTTCATAAGCTAAACTGATACCAGATCCCACAACCAATCGGGAC
Source organism: Allobates femoralis (assembly GCA_033576535.1). NCBI lineage: Eukaryota > Metazoa > Chordata > Amphibia > Anura > Aromobatidae > Allobates > Allobates femoralis. Next base: position 12,087 of record JARQOC010003338.1, on the reverse strand, counting down.
ACTGTCTCCCTCCTCGTCTGCTCCTGGCACCAGGCTCCGGAACCTGCAAAACTGAAAACGGGACAGCGCATCAGCTACCTCATTTTCCACGCCCGGCACGTGCTTCGCCACCACGCAGATGTTAAAGTCTAAACAACGCAGCACTAGATGTCGCAACAACTCCACTACCGGTGGTGATTTTGCAGAAAGAGTATTGATGGAATGAACCACAGCCATGTTATCGCAATGCAAGCAAACCTTCCTGTCTGCAAAGTCTGAACCCCACAACTCAACCGCCACCACGATTGGGAAGAGCTCCAGCAAAGCCAAGTTTTTAACCAACCCCTTCTCTCGCCATAACTGTGGCCACTCACCCACACTCCAATGATTCCGAAAAATCGCTCCAAAGCCTGCAGCTCCCGCCGCATCCGTAAACAGCTCCAACTGCCTATTGGACAACACCTTGCTCATCCATAATGTCTTCCCATTGTACCTGTCTAAGAAGGAGTCCCAAACCACCAAGTCCCCTTTCATCACCCTAGTCACCCTGACAAAGTGATTCGGAGATGTCACACCCGCAGTCGCACTTGCTAATCTCCTGTTGAAAATCCGCCCCATCGGCATAATGCGACAAGCGAAGTTCAGCTTCCCCAACACTGACTGCAACTCCCTCAACCTCACCTTCTTAGCCGAAATTAATGCTCGGACCGACTCCTTCAAATCAACTAATTTCCCCTCTGGCAGCCGGCACTCCATGGCCACCGTATCAATTTCAATACCCAAAAAACACAAAACAGTTGCTGGCCCTTCCGTTTTTTCCTTCGCCAAAGGAATACCAAAACTGCTCGCTATCCTCTCCAAGGTAAACAGCAACAATGAACAAACCGATGACCCCGCAGGCCCTACACATAAAAAGTCATCCAGATAATGAATCACAGAGTGCACCCCTGCAACATCCCGAACTGCCCATTCCACAAAAGAACTAAATGCTTCAAAATACGCACACGAAATGGAACAACCCATGGGCAGGCAACAATCTACATAAAACTCCCCTTCCCACATGCACCCCAACAAATGAAAGCTATCCGGATGAACAGGAAGCAATCGAAATGCAGCTTCTACATCTGATTTCGCCAACAATGCCCCTCGTCCCGCAGCTCTCACCAACTCCAAGGCTCTGTCAAACGAAACATAACAAACTGCTGACAGATCGGGTGAGATCCCATCATTAACCGACAACCCGGTCGGGTAGGATAAATGATGTATGAGCCGGAATTTATTCGGCTCCTTCTTGGGTACCACCCCCAATGGCGAAATCCTAAGATTAGGAAGTGGAGGGTCCGTGAACGGACCCGCCATCCTACCTAATTCCACCTCCTTAAATAGCTTTTCTTTCACGACCTCCGGATGCTCCTTAGCGGACCTCAAATTACCCGGGCGAAAAACGGGAGCATCAGGATCAAACGGGATCCTAAAGCCATCAGCAAAACCTCGCCGCAACAACTCCGCTGCCTGTACATCCGGGTATCTATTTAAATAGGGAAGCATCGCCTCTACCTTCACTGGCGTCCTCCCTCTTTCCAGCACCCTCACCTGCCTTCCCCTTTCCTTTTTTAAAACACCTGGCAGAAGGGTGGTTACCTCCACAGCCGGAGCACTCGTGCTTGAACCGGCATGACGCCCCAAACTTGCAGTGCCCCTCATTATACTGCCAACAAGCCCCCTTTCTTTGTCCCGCCGAGGACCCACCGCTTGTGCCCGGGCTCCCGGCGCCCCCACGAAAGGGCTGAGCCGGAGCCGTCATGAGCCGCATCCACAAGGAAATATCCTTGTGATCCCACCTGATTCCAGCCCGCAGAGCTTTCCGTTGCCGGAACTGCTCATCATATCTTAACCATCCCAAGCCTCCATACACTCTGTACGCCTCCCCTATCGAGTCCATATAACCGAAAAGAGCGGAGCAATGCTCCGACTCCTTTTCCCCAATGACACTAGCCAGAATGGCAAAGGCTTGTAGCCAATTAGTAAAGGTCCTGGGGATCAATCTATATCGCCTCTTTTCCTCATCCTCTTTTTCCTTTTTGGAGTCGCTCGGCTTAATTTTATCTAAATTAAACTTTTCTAACGGAAGCAGGGAAAATATTTCCACGTACTCCCCTTTCCAGATTTTTTCCCTCACCTCCTTCTTCAAATGGGTCCCAAGCGGACTTTCGAAGCACACATACACTTCGCTCCGCGCCCTATCGTCCAACCGCACTAACTCCTCTTCCTTCTCCTTTTCCTTGTCTACCGCCCCATCCGACTCGGCCGCCACCTCCGCTACCTGTGACACTGCCACCGCAGCTGCGACCCCAGCCGCCACCGCCCTGTCCTCCCGTGTCGCCACCACCGACTGTGCCACCCCAGTGGGGCCCACCCAAGCTCCAACCGGAGTCCCCGATCCGGACGCTGCCGAACCCTCTGCTACCCACCCTTTTAACACACCTAACAACTGCCCCCAAAACTCCGGCCCAGGTAACCCGGCTAATTGCCCACTCGGACCCACAACCCGATCACTCGGCCCCACCACTGCCAACGTGCCCCCACAACCCGCAACATTCAATGCATTAGACGATCTCTCACCCGGCTGCCTCTGAGACGGTCGCGGAACAGCCGTATCCCGTGGTTCTTGTAGACTCTCCTCCTCTCCGGACGCAGCCGACAGTTGTCCTTCCTCTTCGGAATCCGTAGCGCTGCTGGCAGCCTCAGGGGAGACCAGCAGAGGGACAGCAAGCTCCTGGCGGCCGTCAACCCCCACGGTCACCGCACCCTGATCCGCACGTCGTGCCCTGCTGGTTCGCTTCCTCTTCTTCCGACGTGGCGCCTTGCTGCCACTGGACCTTGCTGGCTCCTCAGATATCCCAACTGGTCTCCCTCCCTGCCGGCTGCAGGAAGGCCGTACAGTGTCCATTGCCTGCCGGGTACGCCCTCCAGCACGATCCCCACTGGAGGGAACCGTCACCAAGGAGCGCAGACTATGCCCCTGCCGACTGCAGGAGCTCACATCCACTCCTCCCGGGCTGCCGTCCTCCATCCCTCCAGTGATCCGTCCTGTCTGCAGCCGATCCCGTCCCTTGCTGCTCCCCTGCGGTCTGCAGGGAGTATCATCCATATTCCCCTCAAGCTGGGCACCTCCCCCGGCCCGCACGTCACCGGGGGCTGCCGTAGAACGGGTCCGGGGCCTTGCAGACCGCAAACCGGAAGTAGATCTCCGTGTAGCTCCGCCCACTTCCGGTTCGCGGGTTCCACGGCGCGGATTCCTCCCGGTGCTTGGGGAGAGCCCAGGAGGCATCGGGCGGCTCCCCAGTCCCAGAGGGTCCCCAAGGGGGCTCCTATATCGTCTCCTCCCCCCCACAGGGGAGTAGCGCTCCGGCGGCCGTGACCGCCGAGCGCGCAGTTCAGGCCCGGGTGCAGGAATAGGCACCGCCGGGCTGGGAGCAAACACAGCTGCCAGCTGCTCCCGCAGGACATCCACTCCAAGGACCTCAGAGGCCCCTCGCACCATCTCCAATAATGCAGCCAGGTCGGCCATCGCAGAGCAGGAGCTGCAGCACACACCAGGATCTGGCACCGTCCAGCGAAGAGGAGGTACCCAAACCCTGCCCCCTCTATATACCCTATCACAGCCCGTCCGTCCCCCCAATCCTTTCCTCCAATCCCCACTGTTCCCCTTTTCAACCAATCCCCTTAAGGCCAGGTTTGTGCCCTGTAATCTTACACCTATTAACCCTTTCAGCCCTTCAGTCCCCTCCAGTTCGTCATGGGCTTATTCGCCCTTATAGGGCTCTTTGGCCTTTCTATACATGAAAACCGGAGAACTTAGTCTCATTAGTAGCCACTAAGGATTAAGCTTGGCATCCACTTCAAGGAGTCTCCACTGCCAAGTCCTAACACTATGCCCTAAAGAAATGGTGTGATGTGGATGGATTTATATGTCCTAGGTGTAATTAAAAACGACGAATAGGTGTGTACTAGGATCTAGCAATGGTGTCCAAGTGTGGTTACCAAACTAAAGAAAAAGTGGAACATGGGAACTAAATTATAGAGTGGGAGCTCAGTCCAAATAAGCAATATATAACTAAGGTTAAGACTGGCATCTACCACAGGTGTAGGTGCTGGCAGAAAAAAATATATACTTACAGATTAGTGAACCGCCGCGACACTACTATATTAATGATTAAAGTGGATGAATGAGTGGCACCAACAAGACGAAGATCTTATGGGTATAATGCAATTGTGAAATGTAGAAACTGCCCTGTGCTATACATGAAAACCAGAGAACTTAGTCTCATTAGTAGCCACTAATGGTGGGTTTACACACACCAATCATTGTGTCCAATATCTGAACAGATCTCTGGTTGCAGTGAAATCATGGACACATAGTTCCATTTTGTGGCTGTGTACAAATGATACAATGTGTCCATGATTTCACTGCAACCAGAGATCTGTTCAGATATTGGACACAATGATTGGTGTGTGTAAACCCACCATAAGGATTAAGCTTGGCATCCACTTCAAGGAGTCTCCACTGCCAAGTCCTAACACTATGCCCTAAAGAAATGGTGTGATGTGGATGGATTTATATGTCACTGGCTGTGTTAAACAAGACCTGGAAGGAAGTTGACCCGCTTGGAGCCTTGCCGGAAGGGTTCCTGAGACTGCCGCAACCGCTGATACCACCACCGACGACCACCGAGGTGAGAGGGGAGCAGCTGCGCTGCTGGTGGGAGCGAGAAAAGGGCTGTGAGGATCTCATGGGCTTCATAGGAGAGCCCGGTGGCGCAGTAGGCCCCGCAGAAGTTATCACCCGTGAGGAATACATCCGGAGATGTGTTAGAAATGGGAGAAGGAGGAGATCGAGAGGCTAGCGCAAAAACAAGAGATGGTAGCCCGCGCTAAGGAGGCCAAGAATGTAGCCCGCCGCGACCGCGAAATTCAGAAATCCCCACGGCACGAGGGCCAGATAGTTAAGATTGTGGAAGAAAGGGGTTATGCCTTCGCCCGCGAACCCGGAGCGCGGTACGATATTTTCATTAACAAGAGAGAAGTGGAGGAGCAGCTCCCGCTAGATCACCCGGACAGGCAAGTGGAAATCGGAGAGTGGGTGTCGTACCACATTGCCCAAGGAGAGCGCGGCCCGTACGGCCTCCAAGTTAAGAGACTTTGCTTGCAATCTGAGGGAGAGAAAGATGAAGCCTCAACTGCTGAATACTATGAGGTACGCGATGACTTTGAGGAGACAAGCTACACTGACGTGTCTGTGAACACGGATCCTGTGATAATCCTTGAAACCCCAGCGCTAACAAAAGACGCCATCACTCAAACACCAGAGAGCTATCTGCTGATTGACGCCCTGCAACACCTGGAGTTATTCCCCAAGAGAAGATCAGCACCGCAGACGCTGCCTTGGAAACAAGCGAAGAAGGAGATGAACACGGTTCCTTAACAGATGAAGACACTGTAAGTGTGAATGTACATTGTTCCTTATTGATCCCCCAATCTTACCTGAGTGAATGCTAGCATTCCCCTGTCTGTCTTATATGTTTTATTTGAACATTTCCACCATGAACAATGACTTGGTACGAACTCTCCCTTGTAAATAGTTGAGCACCTTAGTGTGCTCCCCTTGGTTTTCAGACCAGCTGCACATGCGAGATAATGCACGAACTTTGCATTTTTGAATCCAGAACTTTGAAGCTGCTTTTTGAGAATTTTGCACTTTTCAGAAAAGAAGAACTTTTATACTTTTATACAGAGTAATGTGTTTATAATGTGTCTTTTACAGAAAAGGGTAATGACGAGTATATACCCATGCACTTGTTTTATAGTTAATGCAACGTTATAAGAATCGTGCCTCCCGGAAGGGAAGAAACCAAGAATACTTAATGTTTACTGTTATATAAAATTAAAATGTTTTCAGGGCAATCCATGTCGAGTCGAGCGAGGACGCGCTGTTTAACTCCGGGAGAATGTGGCGCCCCTGCGTCCAGGAGGCCACAAAAGGGAACTGCAGCCAGGCAGGTAGGACAATTGTTAAACACTAACACCCTCACAGCCCACACAACCCACGTGTCAGAGAGGTTACATCCAGCCCTGAGATTAGAGACTATATGAGATCAGAGGGGTGGTGGATGAGAGGAGTGGGTTGGGCACACCAGAGGTCAGGTGACTGACAGTATATAGGAAGGGGGAGGAGAAAAGGAAGACAGTAGGCTGAAGTAGCTGAGATGTAAAGACAGAAAGATACACACTGCCTGGAAGAGCATAAGCCGAGGAGTGCAGACCCGTACTGAGCCAGCGTGAGCCAGATGGGGGGGGAAAGCCGTCCGACGCTGAAACCACCAGGAGTGTGAGACAGCCGAGAGGGACGGTGTAACCCGGGGCCCTAGACAGCAGCTGAAGCAATCTGTTGCAGGTGGAGAAGCCCTCCTAGAATATTGGAAGGAACACAGAGAAGGAGCCTGGCAGAGCCATATGCTAGAGGACTGTTGGAGGCTGGGCTAAAGTAGAGTGTCGGCTCTAGAGGGGACCGTAGTTCACCCGGTATCCCCAGATAACACGACGAGGGGTCTGAGTTCCAGACTGGGATCCCTAACCCAAAGGACAGGCAGCTCAGTGACAGACTAGGACTCACAGAAGCCCGAGTCACCGCCATACTGTCCAGTGTCACACAAAGTAGAGAAAGAGAATGCAATAGCCCGGAAAGGACACTTAAAGACTGTGTGAGGGGTCACAGGAGGAAGGAGTCTGGCTGCAGGAGGTTCTGCAGCAGCGGCGGCCCCATCACTGGCCGCACCAAGTGGGTGGCGTCACCCGTGACAATCCCCTTGTAAATAATTCCCCATCTTTATTGTGAGGGCCCAGGGATACGGTCCGGACCAAGCCACCTGTGACATCCCCACTACCGACCGGTCCGGTACCGAGTACCCCCGTCCCGCCTGGGGCTCCACATATTCATGAGCCTAATGAGCGGCACTGGAAGAGAGAGGAACTGTCAGCACTGGAGTGAGGTGAGTTTAAAATTCTTTATTTTTAGGATTGTATCTTTTGTCTGTGGTCCGTGCACACGGATGCCACACGGATGACATCTGTGTGCATGGATGTTTTCGGCCAAAAGCGGTCCCTGCCTCTGCAAAAAAAGGACATGTCTTCATGTGGAGCACACGGACACGCATGTGCACCACATGGTGACACAGTCCATGCGGATATACGAACAAGTGAATGGGGCCATAGGGGAACATGTGTCCCCGTATGTCTGTGCCTCTGACATGTGTCTGCCTCATTCACACCTGTGTCACAACGAACATGTGAAACAAGACCGTTTGGGGGAGGGCATACATCCATGTGTCACGGATGTGTGAAACAATGGGTTCTGTCTGTGTGCTATCCGTGGATAGCACACGGATAGCCTGTCACTACATACTCACCTCCCTCCAGCGCCGCTGCTCTTCTTCCTTCCGGGCCGCTGTCAGGCTCAGTGAAGTGAACATTCATGAGCCTAATGAGCGGAACCAGAAGTGAGGGAAGCTGAAAGCGCTGGAGCAAGGTGAGTATGAAATTCTTTATTTTTAGGATTGTATCTTTAGTCCGTGGCCCGTGCACATGGATATCACACGGATGACATCCGTGTGCATGGACATTTTCAGCCAAAAGTGGTCCGTGCCTCTGCAAAAAAATGGACATGTCTCCGTGTGGAGCACACGGACATGCATGTGCTACACACATGGCGACACGGTCCTTGCGGAAATACGGACGTGTGAATGGGGGCATAGGGGAACATGTGTCCCCGTATGTTCGTGCCTCCGGAGGCACAGATGTGTGAATGAGGCCTAACACATACTTTTTTGTTATCTTGTCATTATTGCATACCATTCACACTACCATTTTTTCTGTCTCAGCTTAGGCTGGGGTCACACACACAGATATCTGGGCAGATATTGTTCACAGATTTCTGGTTGCAGTGAAATCATGGACACATTGCTCCATTTTGTGGCCATATACAAATAGACCAATCTGTCCATGATTTCACTGCAACCAGAGATCTGTGAACAATATCTGCCCAGATATCTGTGTGTGTGACCCCAGCCTTAGTTTCTAAATTGATTTAACCACTTGTCTCCTGATAAGGTGGAGGACCCCGTCCTCCTCCTGCTGAGCAGAAATAGAGTTACTGCATTCCATCTGTGATCCTTTTGGACATAGTTCACACACAGCACCCCGCTGCTAGTGAGGTAGATACGGACAGTGTGGCGCCCCGCAAAAGCGGGCATCACAGAGGGGTACTGCACCCGTAAAAGTGGTGCAGATGCTCCAGCTGTAAGTGGAACCTAGGAAGGTGAGTGAAACCCATACACTAGCACTCTCACACTAGATCACTCGGTGGGAGGTTACTCAGGAGGGAATAAAACCACCTCTAGGGGGAACAAGGAGGTCTTTGCCTCTAGATCTTTGAGCAGAATGGAAAACTAGAAAGGAAAGGGTCTTTCGACTGAGGGACCAGGGAGTAGGAGAAAGGGCTCCCAAGCGCAGAAAGTTACCGGGCACTGGAGCCCGCACCTGTGGGATACTATAGGACCACAGAAAATCCAGAATCCGTGGGAGGTCTATAAGTCTCCCAGGCACCTAAGCAGTCCAGAAGAGGGAACCAAGCACCACTGAAGGAGCAGCCGGCCAGCCGGCAGAGGGTTACCCGACGGCAGCAAGGGTGAAGGAAAGCAGGAAGTCAGGTGGACTACAAGACACCAGGCTTCACACAATTACTGGGAAGCAGAAAGGAACAGAGAGGGAAGAAGGCACACACCAAGGGTTCCATCATACCACCTGGGATCCACTTACAGCCACCCGTTAGCTACCTGTAATAACATCTGCATGCTGAACTGAGAACTGTAACTAATGCTGCTAAAAGTTTCCAGTAAAGTACCCGGAGAGGAGTGAACTCGACTCTGCTGCATTTCCTTCTGCATGAACTTACTCCCTTACTCCCTTACAGGAACGCTGCCCCGGAGGTCCAGTCCTACCTGCGGAAAACTTTACCACACTAGCCGCAATCCCATCTACCTCCGGCGGACTGTGGTGGCGCTGGTGGCATCTCACCAGACACTGCAGGTGGCATCACGACAGACAAGCAACTGTAAATAGTCCACTGTAAATATCACCCCTTTTTGAAAGATAGGCCCAGGACACGGGGTCAGGCGCGGCCGCCATTCCCCGTGACAACGCTGACAACCCTAGGAGCCTGACACCCAAGTACCCCATAGCCTGGGCGTGATGACAGCAGCGGGTCTTAATACGGCTAGTGTAGCGTCCGTTCCAAAGAGAGTTACCATGTTGCGGTGGAATGGCTTTGAGCACGTTTTTTGCAAGAAATGTATGTACCAAGTACTCTTGTTTTAGTGGCATTAGCTTTTATATTTTTTTACTGCAGGGTGTTTGGAAACATCTTAGGCGGCCGTCACATGCTTCAATATCGAGAGCGATATTGTTAGCGATCACATGCATGCGCGATCGCTAACAATATCGCTCACATCGCTGGTGAGCTGTCACACAGACAGACTCACCAGCAATGTGGACCAGCGAGATCGCTGGTAACTATGGTACACATCGGGTTACTAGGCGCCGCGCGGCGCTTAGTAACCCGACGTTTACCATAGATACCATCTCCCAGCATAGGCTCTGCCGCTGGGAGATGGATCATCGTGGTGTCACACACCACGATGAGGCAGATTGATCAAGCGTTTATCGCTTGATATGAGCTCCGGCTCACCAATCTGCGATCTAACGATCAAGCGATTTTACATTGTAAAATCGCTTGATTGCACGCAGCGATGCACAAACGATATCGCTTAAGTGATCAAAAAGCAGATCGCTTAAACGATATCGTGCATTAAACTGATGCGTGTGACGGCCGCCTTACACATACTTTTTTTGCTATTTTGTCATTATTGCATACAATTTGGCGTAGGTGCTGAACTTGCTATACAGGCCTGTTCACACTACCATTTTTTCTCTCAGCTTAGTTTCTAAACTGATTTAACCACTTGTCTCCTGATAATTTGGAGGACCCTGCCCTCCTCCTGCCGAGCAGAAAAAGATTTAGTGTGGCTTCACACCACGGCAGAGTCCGGTCCGGGGCTGTCAGGGATGACCCTGACAGCCCCGGACCGGATCAGCACACAGAATCGGAGGACTGATTTGCCTTCCGGTCCGGTGTACTGCTGCACACAGCTGCCGCCGCTGATTGCTCAGGACCGCGGCTCGCGGAGAGCTGAAACAACAGCGGCGTGCAGCCGCAGATGTCCGGTTCCCGGATCCTCCCGGACCGTGCAATCCGGCCCCATAGGCTCCCATGTTAGGGAGTGCCAGATTGCACCAGATCAGGGGGAATCCGGGAGAATCCGGGATACGGCAATTTTCTCCCCGGACAAAATCGCGTCATTTCCGGGATCGGGTGACGTCAGTACACCCACGCCGCTCTTTAGGCTTCAAGCACCGCATTGCCCATGTGGTGCTTGAAGCAGTACACAGCGGTGTGGGTGTACTGACGTCACCTGACCAGAAATGACGCGAATCGCGTTATTAATGCCCAGCCAGCGCCGTGCAGAGCAGGGAGGGCGCCTGAATAGACCATGAATAAAAGATCATGCCCTAATGGGCATGATCTTATGACGAGGAGGCACATAACAAACATGACCTAAGGGCTAAAGAATATAGCCCCTGCTAATTATAATACCTAATGAGTAAGTATTAAAATGTTTTTATGCACTTTCACAGGATTCATTTAGGAGACAAAAGGAGTGTGAGATTAGTGATAGGATGCTGCAGGGACATGTTTTGGTAGCTTAGGTGGCGTTCTGGAGGTGACAGGATCCTTTTAAGTCTCAGTCCAGGCTCAAGACAAAGTTCTCATTAAGGTTCCTGAGTTTCAGCAAGTATAAATAACTATTTACAGGACCGGTACTCTTACAGTTTCAGTGTTTATAATTTGTGTACCCGCAGAGCATACCACCCACAGGGCCCCACATGTCTCTCGTAACTGACCCGGTCATTTCGGTAAAGGTCCCGAACCGGGTGGCCCCTTGGAATGTGGGATTCAACATCTCTGCGTCCCACAAACACTTCATCGTTGAGATCCAGCTCCCGGACGAACCCCCACCCGCTCTCTAGGTTAAAACTGGTCACTGTACCTTCTCTCCGGTTCTCTGGAGGTACTGGTGGCTGTAGGCGGGCTTGGGCTCGGGCCTGTAAGTTCTCAAGTTCCCTGGCCCACCACTCCTCACGACGGGGCTGCCGCACCACCTGGTCGGCTAGGTGCTGTTCTCAGGCGTAGTCTGGCTGCGCATCGATGGGACCGGTGGTCTGCCTTTGACCTCCGGTGTTGGTAGCTTGGCCAGCCACAGCTCTCTGCTGGTGCTGGTAGTCACTCCACCATGCCGTGTAGGGCCCGGATGCCTGACTTCCTCGCCATTTCCATCCTGTTCACCTTCCTCCTCGGAACCCAAGTGACTGGACAGCTCCTCCTGGACGGCTTCTACCTCAGACTCCTCAGGGACCTCTGGCTCGGCAGTTCCCTCTTCCGGGTTCTCAGACTCTGCTGTGGCTGTCTCTCCCTCATCATCGGCTAGGATCTCGGGGTCATCTGGCTCTTCGCGAGGCTCAGATGCCCCGACTTCTGCACTGGTGACAGGTGATGCCTCAGCAGGCGGGTCCTCCCTGGTAACCAGGTGCTCAACCGCGGACTGGTTTCTCGCTCCCAGCTCCAACTCCTGGTCGCTGGAGCAACTTTGGGTTGCCCTGTGGGACATTTCCAGGGCTACGTCAGCACTCCCACGCCTTATGCTCCACTCGACGGTCTCGCCGAGCTGGACTCTCAGGTCTTGGAATGCGGTTCTCCAAAAGGCCGCATCCCTCTCGTTGTTAAGAAGGGAAAGTGCCTCTTTATCCCCGGTTGCAGCTCGGACTTCCTCCTCCACTTCCCTCAATAGTTTGCTCAGTCTTGTGGCTGCCATCGTACCCGACCCGTAGACTGTACCTGTTCTGTGTGGATTTCCAGCCGCCCCCTTCTTGCTGCTT
>JARQOC010003337.1:0-17109 GCA_033576535.1 Allobates femoralis | reverse complement strand
GTGTCACTAGTGATAGGGCACTATTGCGCCTCTTGTTCCCCCCCCTATTTTTTTACTTTGAAAAAATAAGCTAGGAGGGGGAGAAGATAACACGAATTTGGGATGTTATGCATGCGAGACCCCTAAGTGTCTTTGCTGTAGAGTCATCAGTGATGGAGAGAAAACTTTCACATCCTCAACCACTAAACAAAGTTTTCCCATAAAACACAAGGTCTCATGCCAATCCACATATATCATCTATTTAATCGAGTGTCCATGTGGGACCCAATACATTGGTAGAACAATTCAAACCATGCATGCAAGGCTCAATAAGCACCGATCCAACATCAAAAACGGGTATCAGCTACATAGTCTATCAAAGCACTACACAATCTGCCATCAAAAAGATGGTATGAAGATGAAACTTACAGTGATAGATCATGTGAAAGATAATGTGAATGACCGTCTGGGGACTCTCATTAAGATGGAGAGTTTCTGGATTTTTAAAATGGGAACGCTGAGCCCGGAAGGCCATAACCTGACCCTTGAGAATGTAGCGAAACATTAAGAATAATATGAGAAATAAAAATCATACAGCTATATTACAGGCAATTTTATTCAGGAATTGTAAAAATTCTTTTTATTGTTAATTTTATATTTTTTATTGTGAAATATGAACATACATATTGTACAGCCGTATACTTGCACATTTTTTTACTGTTATTTTTATTTTGTTTTTATATGCTATTTTTATCCTATTTGTGTGTTGAAAAATTAGTGTAACATAGAAACTAACTATATTTGTTGTATATATAATTTGGAGAAACCTTTGTGGGGATAGATTAATGGGAAGTGTGCCCTCTATATGTAAACAGGAGATTGGTTTTAAAAAAAAAAAAAAAAAAAATGTTGTAAACACAGAGCAGCCTTATATCTGGTGTGCGGCTCTGCAGGTGGAGGTGAACAGGAGATTGTTCTTAGTTGTATAAAGGAAGGGTTAATTGAATAATTGTGAACCAGCCAGTTGGAAGCAAAGCATTGTTTAACAAAAGACCAATCATGAGTAACTGCTATCTATATAATGCCAATGTTCAGTGTACCCCCTTACACCACCTGATGAAGACTGTTTGTATGCAGTTGAAACGCGTAGTGGAGCTGTGAGGGGAGCTAAAAAGTTAATAAAAGGTTTGCAATTTATGAAAACATCCTACATGTCTGCTTGTTCCTTAGAGCGCTCCTAATCAGACCGCCATTACTATTTTTTGCATGCCATTCCCAGTATAGGGTCATTCATTGTTGGGGTACTGTATGGGCAGTGTGTACCATTCCCAGTATAAGGTCATTCATTGTTGGGGTACTGTATGGGCAGTGTGTGCCATTCCTAGTATAGGGTCATTCATTGTTGGGGTACTGTGTGGGCAGTGTGTGCCATTCCCAGTACAGGGTCATTCATTGTTGGGGTACTGTGTGGGCAGTGTGTGCCATTCCCAGTATAGGGTCATTCATTGTTGGGGTACTGTGTGGGCAGTGTGTGCCATTCCCAGTATAGGGTCATTCATTGTTGGGGTACTGTGTGGGCAGTGTGTGCCATTCCCAGTATAGGATCATTCATTGTTGGGGTACTGTATAGGCAGTGTGTGCCATTCCCAGTATAAGGTCATTCATTGTTGGGGTACTGTATAGGCAGTGTGTGCCATTCCCAGTATAAGGTCATTCATTATTGGGGTTCTGTATGGGCAGTGTGTACCATTCCCAGTATAAGGACATTCATTATTGGGGTAGTGTAATAACGAAGCAGGTGAAGGAATCAGACATTCTAGGGATACTGTGTCAGTATCTGTGGTTTAGTTCCATTCTCAAGCTGTTTTTCTTTTGAACATTATAAGGGGTGTCCAATCAATCTATTCTTTATTCAAGTGTTTATCATCCCATTTTCTGACCATAACTTTATTCTTGAGTGTGAAGTGAGAAGTCTTGGTTGTTGCACTTTCACTTCTATGTTCACACATAATTTTTTTTTTTGTAACCCAAAGCTGAATACAAGTACTAGAAAAGAGGTTGAGATTGTTCTAATCTCATGCTATGCACACTATTTTGCAGTGCTTTTATTTTTAGGTCAGACATTGACCTGTTTTGTCAGTTTTTCAACCCTATCATGTCAGTTTTGCCTGCAAAATAACCTTTTAATTGAAAGGGGTTTTAGTACTTTCATAAAGGTGGATCCCAAATTCTCTAAATACCTAAAATAAGCAACAGAGCATGTACTCTCCCCTGCCTGGACCAGAGCCTGCTCCTCACCACTTCTCAGTATTGGGGTTGAAGTCGTAATGACGGGTATTGCTGCAGCCAATCACTGAGCTCAGGGGTTCACTGCCCTGAAAGTAGAAAATACCTTTAACCCCTTAACTACACGGCGATTCTTTTTAGTTATTTTTTCCTTCCCCTTCTTTTAAGGGCCATAACTTCATTTTTCCTGGCAAGATAGCCATAGGAGGGGTTTGGTTTTTGTGGGGCAAGTTGTACTTTTGTATATCATTCATCTTACAAAGGGGAAAAAAATGGCGATGCCTGAGCACTGCAAATCACAACAACTATAGGAAAAACAGATTACTGTAGCTTATTAAAATACGCTACGCATTGCTTGAACCAACTGTCCCCTTCCTTAGGTGTCAAACAACTAATACAAACGCAATCCTATGTATAATGGATGCAGTGGACACATGTCCAAACAATCAGTTATTAATTACTATTTCGGCAATACCATAAAGCGTTTTTTTTGGGTGGGGTTGCACTTTTATCCCCCTGTGCTTTTGCAACAATAAGTTAATTTAAAAAAAAAGTATTTTTTTGTTTAAAACATAGTTAGCAATTTCATTAGACCAACTATTGCAATTCTTTAATCGTTTTGTTTTACAATTTTTTTTTGTTTAACAGTCTTTATTAACAAAGGAGGAAAGTATAAAAATACGAATATAAAGAAAATAGATGAAATCAGTGAAATAAACCTCTCCGTGTTCAAAACAAGACGGGGGTTTTGTAATCCATCAGTCCCCACCTCCCCTCCCACCTCCCTGGGCACAAATCAAACTATGTGTGGCTACATCAGTCAAGCTTAACTGGCAAGTTACCCGCAGTTGGCTCTCTCATGTACCAATCCGTGAACTGGTAACACCCGTGAATCGCCTGGCGGACAGATAGTGGCTGTATATTTATATAGGAGGACCACGTGAAAAAGAAGCGTTTTGTGTATTTTTCTTTTTGAAGTATAGATTCTATCCAATCCATTTTGAAAAGATAATCAACCTTCGCAGATATAAAACTCATAGAGGTTGTGTCCTGTGCCCACAAATGGAGGATACTCTTATTAGTAGGCGCAGCCCAGATAAGGAGAATACGTTGTTGCCGAGCAGAAAGTGTAGTTGACCGATCTTGTGGGGGGATGTTAAACAACGCCTATTCCGGGGTTAGTGTGAAGTGAATACTGAAAGTATTGGTGAGATATTTGGAAAGTATGTTCCAAACCTCCTGTATTGTTGGACAGTCCCAAAGACAATGAAATATGTCGGCTGGAGAGTGATGGCATTTGGGACAGGCTGGGTTACCTCAGGGGGACATTCTGGATTTGATCTCCAGGGAGATATGCTCTATCCTGAGCCATAGTTGGATAACTATCATATGGCAACACAGCGTTCAAGCGCCGTGTGGCTGTCAAAATGTCATTTAATGTACTATTAGGTAGTTGCAATGTCCATTTTCCCAGACCTGCTGAGGAATCTGTCCATAAAATAGAGGATTTCATAAATTTATATATAAGGCTTAACAGGAAAGCACCTGTATGGGCTGTAAGGGAGACCAAGTGTAGGGAGTTTGTTCTAGTAGTGTCAGGTATGTCTCGTAGAACTGAATCTACATAGTGTCTGATCTGAGCGATAGTGAAAAGAGTTCCTCTCCAAGGGCTTGGTCACACTTTCCTAGTTACATCAGAGTTTGACTGAGGAGACTCTGAAAGGGCTGGAGCAGTGACCCTGAATGGCCTCTCCCTCTCTGGAGGTGGAGTCTGGAGCTGCACAAAAACACAATCAGCTGACAGCCCCGTCCAGATAGGGAGAAGCCGTTCAGGGTCACTTGCTCCAGCCCTTTCAGAGTCTCCTCAGTGAAATTCTGATGAGTGTGTCCGAGCCCCAAGACTGAGTATCTGGATACTATGTCCTCCGGAGCAAGAGGACATTGAGTAGCTGTCAGGATATTGCATACCAATCTGCACCCATTTTCCCAAAGCACTCTATAAATTGGAGGTGGTCTACCAATGGCAGCTGATATAGCGACACGGCCTAGACATGCAGTCATGGCAGTCCAGAGGGGCTTTATTTGTTTCCGGCTGCCATGGTAACTAGCAATGCTCCACAGTCATATAGCCAAGAGATGATAAATGACAGTGAGTCTTTGTCTAACCACTTAAATGCTGACATTGGAATCTAAGGGGATCAGTGGCCATGATCAGCTGTAACCCCTTTGTGACCACTGAGTATTCTAGTATTTGTCCTCTGCAGATGACACAGGCATGAGCTCTTTTGGGTATGGCTCATCTAACAGATTTATTGCAGGACTTTCTGTGACTGTTTCCTCATTTGAATGTCAGGTAAAGTGAGATGATTATTAGTGTCAGAAACAAGAGCCAGGTAGGGATGTATATGCTTTTATGATGCCAAGTAAACCTGTAACGTTTATGTTTTTATGGGTTCTACAAATTTCTCCTTTGTCTCAGGAGGGCCGAGCCAACTGGATGATTTGCCAGGAACAATGCTAAAGAAGGAGTATGTTGGATTAAAAAGCACAGATGGGTAAAGTAGACCGTTTTCATACAGTGCAGGTTTTATGCTACTTTTGCTGGCTATAATTGAGATGGGATCCTAAAAACTAAATGTTAAGCTTTTCTTTTCTGCTTTCTTTCTGTACCAGCCTCATAAAGGGTTGAGTGGTTGCAGTATTTGGTGATGATGCACTCCTTTTAAGGAGCAGAAGACTTTCACCTCTATGGCACTGGAAAGAATACCATTGACCAGAATACTGCGGCACTAGCCTGGACTAAGTGCCAAGCTATGGCAGTATGTTCTGAATGTTTGTCATGTGGTTTAGGAGTGTCCAAGTAAAAGATGCCCTATATTTCCAACCTCCTGTGAATGGAGATGGTTGAGCTAAAAGTACACGTTTGTTTCAGGTGTCTGTGCTTCTTAAAACAATGTGCTGTCTGTGTTTCCTTTCAGGGTTAATGATGTTGTAAAACGACTATTATCCCTGGATATGGCAAGTCAGGTCAGTATGTTTTCAATAGCCTTTTAGTGTAATATGCAATAGGGAAGGCAAGTTAAGTGGGGGGGCCTCATGTGCTCTACTGTAAAATCCATCCATTTAATAGAAGGCAAAAGAAGAACTAGTTATACCAAATGTACAAAAATACAAGCAAGATCCATGTGTGCAACTTTCATCACTATCACAATTGTGCTCCCACGTTTTGACATTATAAATCAGCGACAACTAGAGATTAGCAGAATGCTTTTCAGGGCATTAATGATATGTATTGTGTTGCATTTGCAACATCATGATCCCAAGAAGGCTTTGTAGATGCCAGAGGATGGATGTTTGCAGTACCACGGTCTGGCTGCCATGGAGTATTGACATGGGCTCTTGACCAGCGTCCTTTGAGTCTTTTTGCTCATTTCTAATGATAACTGGTTGATTGCTGGAGGTCTCGCTACTAGGAACCCTAGTGATATTGAAAACATATCTCTCCTTTGAATGTTGCAGTTGCTCCATTTTTTTGTCTATGGGACCTCTGGAGTTAAGACAGTACTGTATTCAGAATTGATGGACATCACAATTGTGTGGTGGTCAGTTAAGTTAAAAAGATGATAGCTATAAGTTCTACTATCTAAGCTTTTCCAGGCTCTTCCAAAACCTGACAAGTCAGGCTTAAAGGGATCCTGTCACCCCCAAACCACCTCCTAAGCTATTAAAAGCTGTCCCTAGAGCATATTAACACTTACCCTACACTCCTTTTAGCTCCTAAATGCATAGTCAAACTGAATATAAACGTACCTCATTACTGATGTTAATGAGTGACTATGGTATTCATAGTCACTCAGCCAGGCTGCCCCTCTTCATCATAGATTCAAATTCGCGCCTCCCCACTCTCCCATTCCATCCGGGCTTCAGTGTGGGGGCTGTATGACGCGATTCGCGTCATTTCCGGCGCCGGGTGACGTATTTACACCCGCGCCGCTGTTAGCTTCAAGTCCCGCACAAATCTAACAGCTGCAGCCCCCAGCTGTGTGCTTAATATTGGCTGAGTATCAAATATGGGGACACCACAGGTTTTTTCTCCTTCGCATCATTGGGGGACACAGCACCATGGGTGTATGCTTTTCTGCCACTAGGAGGCGACACGAAGGGTACCGTCACACCTGGTGACTTCGCTGGAGATATCGCCGGCGACGTGCAGGGACGCACACGTTTTTGGCGCCCCACCAGCGTCGCCGTCGCGTGTTTACACGCTGCAATATTTCCAGCGACGCACCGGCGATGTTACAGGCGTCATCGCCACTGGGGTGTCTACAAACCTATGGCTCACATCGCCGATCAGCATGTTACATGGGGCGATGTATTCACATCGCCCCAGAGTGCTCGCCTCAGAGCACTGCTGAGAAACCAGGCGACAACTCAGAGGCGGTCGAGGGTGCATAATGCTGTGAGATGTGAGTATGTTGTGCATTTGGAAGCCCAGATACTGGATCTAAATGAACAATTGGCAATGTTGAGATCCATAGACAGTATGGAAAAGAGTCTGCTGCTCACTGAACAGCTGCTCAATGGGATATATGTGGGGAGGATAGTAGCATGGAGCTGCAGGACAGTGAGGTAGCTAGCTGGTTGACCGTTAGAAGGCGGGGTAGAGGGAAGAGAGCCAGGGAGGCTAGCCCTGATCTGGCACACCCCAATAAATTTGCTAAGTTGGCAGATGAGGGGGGTGTCAGTTCAGGGATAGCACTGCTGCAGCAAGGCATGACCTCTGAAAGCCGGAGGAGTGTCAGCTCCAGTAAGGGGGAAAACAGGAGAGCAGGGCAGGCAGGCCAGGCAGGTGCTGGTAGTGGGGGACTCAATTATTAGGGGAACAGATAGGGCAATCTGTCACAAAGACAGGGATTGTCGAACAGTGTGCTGCCTACCTGGCGCTCGTGTCCGGCACATTGCTGATCGGGTTGACAGATTACTGGGAGGGGCTGGTGAGGACCCAGCGGTCATGGTGCACATTGGCACAAATGACAAAGTTAGAGGTAGATGAAGGTCCTTAAAGATGATTTCAGGGAATTAGGCTGCAAGCTTAAGGCAAGGAGCTCCAAGGTAGTATTCTCTGAAATACTGCCTGTACCACGAGCCACACCAGAGAGGCAACGGGAGATTAGGGAGATAAATAAGTGGCTCAGGAATTGGTGTGGGAAGGAGGGGTTTGAGTTCCTGGAGAACTGGGCTGACTTCTCTGATGGCTACAGGTTCTATGCTAGGGACGGGCTGCACCTCAATGGGGAGGGGGGCGCTGTGCTGGGGGAGAAAATGGCTAGACGTTTGGAGGAGTGTTTAAACTAGGGATTGGGGGGGAGGGTATTCATTGTACTGGAGGGGAAGATAGTGTAAATAGTGACCTGGGCACAAGTAATAAAATTGGGGGTGGCATGGGGGGTGGAATAAGAACAGTCAATATAGTAGGAAGGAATAGAGGTAAAAAGAGATGCATAAAGTGCATGTACACTAATGCCAGAAGCCTCACCAACAAAATGGAGGAATTAGAATTGATTTTATTGGAAAATAATTATAACATGGTGGGGATATCGGAGACCTGGCTGGACGAGAGCCATGACTGGGCTGTTAATTTACAGGGCTATAGTCTGTTCAGAAATGACCGTACAAATAAGCGAAGGGGAGGTGTATGTTTATACGTAAAATCATCCTTAAAACCCATCCAGATAATATATGTGAATCTAATGAAAATGTAGAGACCCTTTGGGTGGAGATAAGGGGAGGGGGGAAAAATAATAAATTACTGATAGGGGTTTGTTATAAGTCTCCAATAATAATGGAGGTGGAGGAGAATATCCTCATAAAGCAAATAGATGAAGCAGCGACTCAGGGAGAAGCCTTTATTATTATGAGGGACTTCAACTACCCTGAAATATTGGGGAACAGAAACCTGCAGTTCCAGCAAAGGTAATAGGTTTTTGACAACTATGAGAGACAATTACCTTTCACAACTGGTTCAGGACCCAACAAGAAGGGGGCACTGTTAGACCTAATATTAACCAATAGGCTGGACCGCATATCAAATATTCGGGTTGGAGGTCACTTGGATAATAGTGATCATAAAATAATAAGTTTTCAAGTATCCTTTAATAAGATGTGTAGTAGAGGGGCCACAAGCACACTAAACTTCAGGAAGGCAAATTTCCAACGGTTGAGAGATGATCTTAGTGCAATAAACTGGGACAATGTCCTGAGACATAAAAGTACACAAAGCAAATGGGAGACGTTTATTAGCATCCTGAATAGGGCCTGTGCACAATATATACCCTATGGGAATAAGCATGCTAGAAATAGGAGGAAACCACTATGGCTAAATAAAGTGGTAAGAGGCGCAATACGTGACAAAAAGGAAGCATTTAGGGAATTAAAGCAAGTAGGTAGTGATGAAGCGTTAAATACAGAAAATTAAATAACATTTGTAAAAAGCAAATCAAGGAAGCAAAGATTGAGACAGAGAGACTCATTGCCAGAGAAAGTAAAAATAATCCCAAAATATTTAACTACATAAATAGTAAGAAACTAAAAAATGATTGTGTTGGCCCCTTAAAAAATAGTCTGGGTGAAATGATGGATGAGGAAAAAGCCAATATGCCAAATGACTTTTTCTCCTTCGCCTCATTGGGGGACACAGACCGTGGGTGTTATGCTGCTGTCCACTAGGAGGCGACACTAAGCAGAATCTGCAAAAGAGTAACAGTGACTCCTCCTCTGCAGCATACACCCCTGGGACAGGCATTGCCTCACCAGTTTTTGCTTAGTGTCGAAGGAGGCACACGACCATTTTTACTCTCTATTTTTTCTCATCCTTTTTTTCTTCCAATGAAGAAAAGTGGGTCCAGCGTGGCCCCCGGCATGCTCCTTCCTCGGCCACCCACTGTTGGGGCGCTGGGTTGAAGTTGAGAATCCTTACATATGCCGTACTCCTTTCTCGGCCTCCCACTGTGGGGTTGCTGGGTTAAAGTTGAGACAGCCCAGCATAACATCCACCTTCCTCACTCCCTCGGGGTCCTGAGTTGAAGCCAGAGCTGGACTACCTGCCAGATGACGTCCCCCCTAATCACCCTCTGGGTGCTTAGGCTGAGGCACCACAGGTATCAGCAGCACATGCTGCATTCTGGGCTGGGACTCTAGATGGATGCCTGCAGGCTTCAGTCCCACTGTGTGCTCCTGATGGGCACATGTTACAGCATGGCACATGGAGCCTTCAGCCCTGCTGCGTGCTCCTGAGGCACATGGAGCCTCAGCCCTGCTGCGTGCTCCTGAGGGGCACTCGTTACAGCAGGGGCAAAAGTTACAGCACGGCACATGGAGACTTCAGCCCCGCTGCGTGCTCCTGATGCACATGGATCCTCAGCCCTGCTGCATGATCCTGAGGGGCACATACTTCCAGCAAGCTCCAGCTCCAACACTGCAGCACTCCCCAGGAGCCCAGCCCTGCTGTGTGCTCCTAATGGGGCCAGGAGACACCTTGCAGGCAGCAGACCTTCTGTGCCCCTGCATACAGCCGGCAACCCATTTACTGCGGCTGGACTCCAGGACTGATGGGGCCACCACTGCACTGTCGCCTGAAGGGCCGGGGGACTCCAGGCTGCCAGCAGTAACAGGAGCACAGTCTTACCTGTGCTCCTCCATGTTACCTGCACCGGCTCTGTAGACTGTTTCAGGAGCCCCAGTCCTGGGTGCTCCTGCCGAGGCCACCTCTGTGCCGCCGCGACTATGCTCTGGAGGTCCGGTGGGGTCCGGGTCCGTTCCGCCACCCCCGGGACCTCCGCGCCGGCCTGGAGCTATTTTCGGCTCCATTGTTCTACTTTAGGCCGCGACTTCGGCCTAGCGCGAAGCCGCCGCCCCTTCCTCCGCCCCCGGCCCGCCCCCTGATGATGATAATGACGCAGCCGGCGTCATGGCAGGGGCGGACCGGAGCTGCAGGGGGAATTTTCTCTCACAGAGCTTCGCGCTCTTTTCAAGGTTCCCCCCTCCCCCCTCCTTCCCACATAAACATACAAGCAGCTCTCACAGGAGAGCCTGTAGCATTGTTAAAGCAGGACCAAGTGTGCCTGCCAGTAAAGTGCAGACTGCTTCTGCATCTGTCCTCTTGTCCCTGCCACAATGCAACTTCCATTCCTCCCATGGAGTGACAAACAATGTGGTGGTACAGTACTAGCTGGACTGTATACTGACCCACAGAACCCTCCTCTGTATACATTACTAGAGTTGAGGGAAATGTAGGGAGTCAATGCCCATCTCTGGACCCAGCCATTATATAGGAGGCAGCACGGCTTTAGCCGTGTAGGGCTCACACAGTCTTGGATGGTACCGTCAGCACAGTTTTGCTGTGCGGCGGTCTCC
This sequence comes from Allobates femoralis, assembly GCA_033576535.1. NCBI lineage: Eukaryota > Metazoa > Chordata > Amphibia > Anura > Aromobatidae > Allobates > Allobates femoralis. The sequence goes on along the minus strand of JARQOC010003337.1, from coordinate 6,432 downwards.
CATAGCAACAGCAGAGCAACCTGCAGGGCTATATATCTTGCTGCAACTTGTTCTCTGTACACCTGCAATACAAAGGGCAGTGCAAACATGTTAGCTTCTCCAGCGTTACCCTATAATAACGTTTCTGGTTCCCAGAGCTACACATGCAGAGTCTCTCTGCCAGCGCACGGGTCACTGCACTACCGATCCAGGTACCTGTTGGTACGCCTAGCCAGCCTTATGACTTTGCATAGGGGTTGCTAGGTTAAGGTAAGACGCCGACGGGCCCTTACCTTGGTCTCCCAACATTGAGAGAGGTCATTTGATATTCAGGCGTCTCAGCTACTCTTACAACGTACCTCTATCTGGGCTCTCACGCAGCGGGGACAACTGGATTGTGGTGGACCTTCCACGAGTTTACCTGACAGGTTCTTTCGTGGTCCCCCTTTCCCCCCTCTGGGACAGCTCAGTTGAAGTTGCTACAACCCAAACATTGCCCGACAATGTCAGGCGTCCCAAGACTGATCGCTAACCGTCTCCAGACCCCACATTTGGAGTTCTGGATGGCGGTGAGGACAGCCAAGTCCCACAAGACGCTGATTTAAATACACGTGTTCCACAGCTTCACGGGTAATTCACCTAAGGGTCTCTGGAACCTACGACCTGTAGCATATCCTCAACTCCCCTTGGCTGGGGCGCTGGGTTGTAGCCGAGATTGCTATATGCCATACTCCTCCTCGACTCCCCATTGCCGGGGACTCGGGTTGAAGTTGCGATTTCTCGACGCCTACCCAGCCTCCCTCCCTAGGCTACAAAACCAGAGCTCTGGGTCGCAAGAGTGGACCACGAGCCCAGCTACCATCTCCTCACTGCACCTATATTAGGTACTCGAGTTGAGATAACACGCGCAAAACACTCTACACAGCCCGCTCCGAAGCAGGAGCTAGCTGACTCCCGACTGCATCATCCCAATGGATGGGCCCTCCTGTTCACAGGTTTACCCGGCCTCTCGCCCCAGACTCGCAAATAGAACTCTGAGTTGCAGGACATGGATCAAGAGCCCAGCTGCCAATCTCCTCACCACACCTATAATAGATACTTGGGTTGAGATTACACGCAAACAATCTGCACAGCCCGCTCCGAAGCAGAACCTCGCAGATCCCCAACTGCATTAATCCAATGCATGGGCCCTCCGGTCCCCTGTATGACCGTGGTCCGTCCCTTCTTCAACGCAGTCCGTCCCTTCTCAACTCAGGAGTCAAAAGCGAATTCTGTGAGACCAGAAGATCATAAATACAAAGTTTTTCCTAGTCTAAAGTTGTCAAAGGAGTCTCCCATATCTGGACGACGTATTCATCAATGCATGACTTTCAGGGACTGTGTACACAGTGTCACCTTCACTTCGCATGCTAAGAAGACTCGGTTAGCGGATCGACCGCCACAAGTCTACCATAACTCCAAGGCCACTCCAGGAGTCCCAGCTCCGCTGCGTACTCATGAAGGCCACATGCTGCAGCATCACATATGGAGTCTCAGCCTCATTGGACACACAGCATCGGATGAAAACAGCGGCCTTTAGCCGCAACACATCCACAGGTCTAGTCATGTTTCCCCAGACAGGGCACGGATTCGTCGTCTAGGAATCCACAGTCTCCTTCAGCGGTCTCCTGAGTTCTTCACAACTGCCACAAGAGTCCTACACAAGATAGTGGCAGCGTTGGAGGCAGTTCCATTGGCTCAGCTGCATCTCCGGCTTTTTTTGCATTTATCCATGTTCCGGCTTGGCACGAGAACAGGATGTGGTTCTATGTACCCCGTCACAATGCACACTGCAGTACCCTTGTCCAGATCTGAAGATGCCTCTCATTCTACGAAGATTCAGGCAATATTTCTAGTACAAGAAATCAGTCAGTCACCTCTGGCATTCGGACATGTCAGGATACAGTCAGACAATGCCACAGCCGTGGCATACGTTAACCATTTGGGTGAAACCCACAGTCTCCAAGCAATGACAGACGTTCGCCACATCCTTCACTTGGGGGACTCCTTGAACACTGTTCTGCCAGCTGTTCTCATACCAGGTGTACGCATCTGGGAAGCGTTTTTTCCTAACCCGACAAGGGATGGACTTAGGGAAATGGTCCCTTCATCCACAGTCCTCCGTCAAGGCTGCCAGCGCCAGGAAACCACAAATGTGTGACCCGACTGAGTCACGCCTCAATGCCAAGGTTCCAATCTTCTTGGCCAGGTCCCAGGACTCAAGTCAGTAGGACAGACGCACTAGTCCAAGACTGGACCTGTATCCGCCTCCCCTATGTTCTTTCCCCACTACCAGGTTAGTGCGGAATATCAAACAAGAATATCGCCAGATCATTCTTCTGGTCTCAGACTGGCCCAGCTGCGCTTGGTACGCAGATTTCGTCCACATCATGGCAGCAGTGCCAGGACGACTAACACAGTCCAGACCTGCTCTCTCTCGGCCAGTTCTCCCACAGGATTCCTCAACTCTGAAATTAATGGCGTAGCCCTTGAGACCTGGCACTTAACCCAAGGTTTTTTTCCCAGGAAATTCTAGCGACCATAGTCACAGCGAGGAAACCAGCCTTATCAACGATATACTATCACGTGTAACAGTTTTCATTTTTTGCCTAGGGCACCTCTAGAGGTCATTCCCCCTTGCCCCTATTTCATACCAAGACCTCTCGGTTGCTTCCGCTTAGACCTAGACTCAGGCCTGTCCTTAGGATCTCTCACACGGCAAGTTTCAGCCCATTTCCCCTTCTTACACAAGTGGAGACCTGAACTTCGTCCTCACAGCCCTGCAAGACCGCCATTTGAGCCTCTATAGGATATTCCCTTTAGTATTCCCATCCAAACAGTGGTATGTTTCGGTGGAAAAATTATTTTCTTTACGGAGGTATCAGTGTTTGCAGCGTTGTTTTATGTACACCATTTTTTCTGGGTTGCCATCTGGACAAGATTGTCCTGCGGCTCGTTGCATCCTTCTGCTACAGGCGGTGTACTCTTCCCACCTAAAGGAATACATCTCTCTGCCATTTGCTTCGCCCGACTCCAGTCCATCCAGTCGCGAAGGACCTACATATGCAGGGCCTTGTCGGGGACCTACGCATCCAGGTATCCAAGACAATGCCCTTCGAAGAGGTCAGATTCTTTCTTCCAGAGGACAGAAAGAAACTTTGTCAGCCTCTGAGTCACCTCTACCAAGGTGGATCCGTCTAACCATCTATGATGCTTATACCATCGAACGCTCATCCCTTCCAGCAGCATCACGGCACATTCTACTACGGCCGTGGTGGCCTCCTGGGCCGTTCGGTACTAGGTGTCAGTGCAACGAGTGTATAGACAGCCAAGCGGTCCGCCTACGCACAAACTTAAGCATTTATAGTGCTTGCACTTGGTTCTCGGCAAGATGTAAGTCTGGGTAGACGTGCCCTCCAGGCGGCAGCAGACCGCCTGTCGGAACATAGTCTTCACTGACCATACTCCGTGTTATTAGTTCCATTGTTTTTCCCCACCCAGGGACTGCTTTAGGACGTCCCACGGTCTGTGTCCCCCAATGAGGCGAAGGAGAAAAGGAGATTTTTGTGTACTCACCGTAAAATCCTTTTCTCTTAGCCTCTAATTGGGGGACACAGCACCCACCCTATTGCCCTTGTGGGCCTTTTTTTTTCTACAGTTCTCACATTGCTTCTCAGCTGTTACAGGGTTAACATGTTTACAAATGTTCGTCTATTATCCCTCGGTGAACTGTTTAAACTTGTGCCTGTTTGGTTACAGGCCTTGTAGTACTATGAACCTGTTTAGTCACAGGCCTTGTTATACGATTATTGCTCCGTTAACTCTTTCCGTTTTACACATGTGCCTGCGTAGTTACAGGCCTTGTGGTACTTTTAGTACTCTGCTAACTCTTAACTGTTTACACACGTGCCTGTTTGTTTTCAGGCCTTGTTACACTGTTATTAACTTGTTAGCTATATCTGTTTACACGGGTTGCCTGTGTAGTTGCAGGCCCTGTTTTTACTGTTTTACTGTTTTTATCTGTTAACTCTCCTACTGCTTTAGCACAAAACTGGTGAGGCAATGCCTGTCCCAGGGGTGTATGCTGCAGAGGAGGAGTCACTGTTACTCTTTTGCAGATTCTGCTTAGTGTCGCCTCCTAGTGGACAGCAGCATAACACCCACGGTCTGTGTCCCCCAATTAGAGGCTAAGAGAAAAGGATTTTACGGTGAGTACACAAAAATCTCCTTTTTTCAACAGTATTTGCACAAGAAAATCCAATGACAGACAATATGATCAGTGATAACAAAAACTCTCAATTAAATGTCACCTGCTTAACCCAGCAGGAAGTACGGGATCGTCTAAAAATCACTAAAATTGACAAATCCCCGTGCCCGGATGGGATACACCCCAGAGTGCTGCAGGAATTAAGTACTGACATAGACCATTATTTTTAATATTTAAAGATTCCATAATAACAGGGTCTGTACCACAGGACTGGCGTATAGCAAATGTGGTGCCAATATTCAAAAAGGGGACTAAAACTGAAGTTGGAAATTATAGGCCTGTAAGCTTAACCTCTACTGTGGGTAAAATCCTAGAGGGTTTTCTAAGAGATGCTATACTGGAGTATCTGAAGAAAAATAACCTCATGACCCAATATCAACATGGTTTTATGAGGGACCTTTTCCTGTCAAACTAATCTAATAAGCTTCTATGAAGAAGTAAGTTCTGGACTGGACCAAAGAAATGCAGTGGACGTGGTGTATATGGACTTTTCAAAAGCTTTTGATACGGTGCCACACAAAAGGTTGATGCATAAAATGAGAGCAATGGGGATATGGGAAAATATGTGTAAGTGGGTTAAGAACTGGCTTAGTGATAGGAAACAAAGGGTGGTTATCAATGGAACACACTTCGAATGGGTCACAGTTAACAGTGGGGTACCACAGGGGTTAGTGTTGGACGCGCTTCTTTTTAATATATTTATTAATGACCTTGTAGGGGGCATACAGAGTAGAATCTCAATATTTGCAGATGTTACTTCAGGGGAAATGGTGTATCAGTGTCCGCGCTGCTGAAATCCCAAGAAAACGATCCGGAAACCATATGTAGGTTGCATCAATATTCCATTTATTCCTTTTCCTACGCGTTTCGGCACTGTCCTAGTGCCTTCCTCAGGGATACCCACCACATACATTAGTGTCACTAGTGATAGGGCACTATTGCGCCTCTTGTTCCCCCCCCCCCCCCTATTTTTCTACTTTAATATTTGCAGATGACACTAAACTCTGCAGGGTAATCAATACAGAGGAGGACAATTTTATATTACAGGAGGATTTATGTAAACTAGAAGCTTGAGCTGATAAATGGGAAATGAGCTTTAATGGGGATAAATGTTATGTCATGCACTTGGGCAGAGGAAACAAAAGGTATAATTATGTGCTTAATTGTAAAACACTGAGCAAAACTATCACTGAAAAAGACCTGGGTGTATGGGTAGATGACAAACTGCTGCAAAGGCAAATAAAATAATGGGATGCATTAAAAGAGGCATAGATGCTCATGAGGAAAACATAATTTTACCTCTATACAAGTCACTAGTGCGACCACACTTAAAGCGAACCTGTCACCCCCCCTGGACATCAAAAGCTATAATAGCCACCTTCTGCAGCACTAAGGCTGCATTCAGGGAAGGTGGCTATAAGCTTTTGATGCCCTTTATACTATTAAATATGAACTTATATAAAGCCTTACTCTTAAGAAGACCTAAGACCGGGAGGCGGGGTTTCGCGCTCCTCCGACCCGCCTCCTCTTGTCAGTCATGGTCCTCGCCTGCTGCTGCCTCCCCTGATGAATGCGCGCCTCCGTTCTCGTCTATGGCGCCGTGCATGCGCTCTGCGCCGGGTGTCCAGGAAGTCGTCGGGCTGCGCGCGAACGGAGGCGCGCGTTCATCAGGGGAGGCAGCAGCAGGCGAGGACCATGACTGACAAGAGGAGGCGGGTCGGAGGAGCGCGAAACCCCGCCTCCCGGTCTTAGGTCTTCTTAAGAGTAAGGCTTTATATAAGTTCATATTTAATAGTATAAAGGGCATCAAAAGCTTATAGCCACCTTCCCTGAATGCAGCCATAGTGCTGCAGAAGGTGGCTATTATAGCTTTTTATGTCCAGGGGGGGTGACAGGTTCGCTTTAAAATACTGTGTACAATTCTGGTCTCCGATGTATGAAAAAGACCTAGCTGAACTAGAGCGGGGACAGAGAAGAGCGACCAAGGTTATTAGGGGACTGAGGGGTCTGCAATACCAAGGCTGGTTATTAAACTTGGGGTTATTTAGTTTGGAAAAACGAAGGCTTAAGGGGTGATCTTATAATAATGTATAAATATATGAGGGGACAGTACAGAGACCTTTTTAATGATCTCTTTACTCTTAGGC
>JARQOC010003336.1:0-17113 GCA_033576535.1 Allobates femoralis | reverse complement strand
CTGTATGACTAATTTTCTCTGCGGTCTTTACATCTGCCTGGAGAACCTCTCAGTATTTGTTATTATCCTCCCTGGTATGACAAGGGTATTGTAATCTGTCTTGTTTGGCTAAAACATGGGTGCACGTCTTGATCTAGGAGGCATGCACCCCTGTGACACACTTGGTATATACACCGCATGTAGCCGAGACAGCTATACACCTGCCTTTTTTTCTCTGGGTCCCTTTTTTTTCTGGTGTTTTACTTCCCCGGTTTTAAAACTGCATAGTACAGTAATCCCTATTTAAGATTTTATCCTCTGGTTTTGATGCTTGATGCATATATCCTTTGTATTAATATATTTGCATTCAGCCCGGGACAGTTGTTGACCTGCCTATTCTCATAGTAATATAGTAACATAGCATTTAAGGTTGAAGGAAGACCTTAAGTCCATCTAGTTAAACCCATAGCCTAACATGTTGATCCAGAGGAAGGCAAAAAAAAAAACGTGGGAAAAAATTCCTTCCTGACTCCACATACGGCAATCAGACTAATTCCCTGGATCAACGCCCTATCAAAGAATCTAGTATATATAGCTGGAAATATTATATTTTTCAAGAAAGGCATCCAGGCCCTTCTTAAATGTTAGTAGTGACTCACTCATTACAACATCATGTGGCAGAGAGTTCCATAGTCTCACTGCTCTTACAGTAAAGAATCCGCGTCTGTGATTATGATTAAACCTTCTTTCCTCCAGTCGTAGAGGATGCCCCCTTGTCCTCGTCTCAGGCCTAAGAGTATAGAGATCATTAAAAAGATCTGTACCCCTCATATATTTATACATTATTATAAGATCACCCTAAGCCTTTGTTTTTCCAAACTAAATAACCCAAGTGTAATAACCTGTCTTGGTATTGCAGACCCCTCAGTCCTCTGTTAATCTTGGTCGCTCTTCTCTGCACCCGCTCTAGTTCAGCTATGTCTTTCTTATACACCGGAGACCAGAATTGTACACAGTATTCTAAGTGTGGTCGCACTAGTGACCTGAATAGAAGTAAAATTATGTTCTCCTCATGAGCATCTATGCCTCTTTTAATGCATCCCATTATTTTATTTGCCTTTGCAGCAGCTGCCTGACACTGGCCACTAAATGTGAGTTTGTCATCTACCCATACACCCAGGTCTTTTTCAGTGACAGTTTTGCCCAGTGTTTTACAATTAAGCACATAGTTATGCATTTTATTTCCTCTGCCCAAGTGCATGACTTTACATTTTTCCCCATTAAAGCTCATTTGCCATTTATCAGCCCAAGCTTCTAGTTTACATAAATCCTCCTGTAATATAAAATTGTCCTCCTCTGTATTGATAACCCTGCAGAGTTTAGTGTCATCTGCAAATATTGAAGTTTTGGGAAAGGAAGGTGTGTCACAGTCCGCGCTGCCAAGAAATCCGCTCGTAATAACGCTAGTAGTCAGTGTCCAAATTTATCCTCTTTATTCATCCAACGCGTTTCAACGCCCTCCTGGCGTCTTCCTCAGGGATGTCTCTCCCCCACCAAACAACTCATATTTATACACATAGCAATTGACATAACAAGTGGGTGTTCCCCATCATGTGACGTCAAAAAACGTCATCATGGCTGGGCGGGTGTTACATTTTGGCGCAAAAAATGTAAAACAACTTTACACATACATCAAAATGCAAGTTACATACCATTACATATAATTAAAAATTCAGTAAAATGTTCACATAAAAAATCCTTCCTGAAAATCAAGCGGAAAATCACCCAAAAGTCTATCCTATGTGTGTGCCGTATGTAAAAAAATGTAAAATGGGTAAAAGTAATGGTGGAGCATCGGTAGTCGCTTCTGAGTTTCGAACTTGTGTACGCACAACAATCGTTCTCATGGGTAATTTCATTATGCACTGAGCCATTAGTGTTGGCAACTACTTCAGCTTCTGATTTTTTGCATCAGGTGACATGTACCTCTTTTTATTTTGCAGGCACCAGAGGAAGCTGCCCTAGAGGAGTTCAATCTGGATATGATTTTTTGTTCTTACCCTGTTTTTTAAAATGACTTTATTCATATAAAAGTTAAAAATTTATTAGATTATTATTAGATTATTATTAAATTGGTAATAAACTATTGAAAATTTTATTGAAAACATGATTAAAAATGAGTATATTAAACGAGTTAATAAAGGTAATTAGAATCTGAATATTGATTCGAATATAAATGTATCTTTGTTATATGTGATTAAATAAAAATAAACAATATATATAAAATATAAAATATATCTCAAAAAATACCTCAATAAAAAATTCTTCAAAAAAAGAATTCATAGAGTCTTATTCTTTGTATGCGAGACAAATGAATCCCAAGGAATGGAAAATAGGAGGGACTTATATGGATGGGGGGTCAAGCTGTATTGATTCATCTCTCCACTATGGGGGACCCTGCCTCAGAAAAGAACTGAGAAGTTATAAGGGCGATTACAGTTTCACTCACTAACAGCCCGTGAGCAAAGATGTCAAGAGCTTTTTCTTTCCACCAGGACCGCTTTGTTATCCAGGTTCGTGTCCGATTACCCGTCAATGGAGGCTAAAATATATTTTCACATCTAAAAACATATCTCCAATAGAAAAGATCCCAAAAAAACTTTCCTTAAAAAGAATACGATTATTTATATGCAGGACAACTAAGAGTTGGGGCATGATTGAACACTAATAAAGATAGGGGGTCCGGATCCACTAGTCCATCTCCTCACTATGAGGTATCCTCCCTCCAAAACAGAGCAGAGAGAATGCATAGGCGATTAGAGTTTCATTCATATCGATATCTAATTTAAACGGGTGTCACAAAGTTATAGCTCAGTGTAATATAATATCCAATATGTCAATATATAGGCTCGCAAAGGTGAGGTTATTCATTCAATTATAATTACACTGATATTGCAGTGTCATTATCAATTTTAACCACTAGGTGGCAACAAAATTGATGCTGTTGCCATAACGATGTAGAGAGATGTGTACCAGTCTGCAAAGGGTTCTAATTGTCCGCCAGCAGGGGCGCTCATTCTCAGTGTGTGAAGAAAGGAGCCGGGAGCTTCTTCTCCCAGAGAAGCTCACGATCCAGGTTTGTATCAGACTATTCCATCAGTAGAGGTGCTTGTCTGCAGTCCATGAAGGCTGCCATTAAAGTCTGCAAAGGGTTCTAATTGTCCGCCAGCAGGGGCGCTCATTCTCAGTGTGTGAAGAAAGGAGCCGGGAGCTTCTTCTCCCAGAGAAGCTCACGATCCAGGTTTGTATCAGACTATTCCATCAGTAGAGGTGCTTGTCTGCAGTCCATGAAGGCTGCCATTAAAGTCTGCAAAGGGTTCTAATTGTCCGCCAGCAGGGGCGCTCATTCTCAGTGTGTGAAGAAAGGAGCCGGGAGCTTCTTCTCCCAGAGAAGCTCACGATCCAGGTTTGTATCAGACTATTCCATCAGTAGAGGTGCTTGTCTGCAGTCCATGAAGGCTGCCATTAAAGTCTGCAAAGGGTTCTAATTGTCCGCCAGCAGGGGCGCTCATTCTCAGTGTGTGAAGAAAGGAGCCGGGAGCTTCTTCTCCCAGAGAAGCTCACGATCCAGGTTTGTATCAGACTATTCCATCAGTAGAGGTGCTTGTCTGCAGTCCATAAAGGCTGCCATTATAGCCACCGATAAGGAAGCAGATTGGTGACTTGTGTTCATGCCTGGTGAGAAGTTTTCTTCTATCTAACAGCTAGCTATCTGCTGGTAGTAAAAAGTGACATACTTGTTTGTATATGTGTCAAGTGACTGTGGATTATGTGCCTCATTTACAGTGATATTAAAGTGTGAACCAGTGAGTGTGGAAATCCTCATCTCAAGTGATGTGCAAGAGTGGGACTAGTCACTATATTAATTCTGACACTATATTGAGTCCTCTAGGTTTTAATGTGTCTAATTTAAAAATCCAATATTTTTCTCTCTTTTGCAACATTTCAAATCTATTTGCAATGTGTGCACCTATGTGATCTATAGGAGTGATTCTCAGTGTAGTGTGATCTCTATCGTGATGGGTGTCAAAATGAAAGGATACACCATGCTTCTTAAAGCCATTCTTAATGTTGGAGCGATGTTTGTTAAGTCGCTCATGAAGGGGTCTAATAGTCCTTCCTATGTATTGCATATTGCAGTCACATTCCAATAAGTAAATGATATACAGTTAGGGCCAGAAATATTTGGACAGTGACACAATTTTGGCGAGTTGGGCTCTGCATGCCACCACATTGGATTTGAAATGAAACCTCTTACAACAGAATTCAAGTGCAGATTGTAACGTTTAATTTGAAGGGTTGAACAAAAATATCTGATAGAAAATGTAGGAATTGTACACATTTCTTTACAAACACTCCACATTTTAGGAGGTCAAAAGTAATTGGACAAATAAACATAACCCAAACAAAATATTTTTATTTTCAATATTTTGTTGCGAATCCTTTGGAGGCAATCACTGTCTTAAGTCTGGAACCCATGGACATCATCAAACGCTGGGTTTCCTCCTTCTTAATGCTTTGCCAGGCCTTTACAGCCGCAGCCTTCAGGTCTTGCTTGTTTGTGGGTCTTTCCGTCTTAAGTCTGGATTTGAGCAAGTGAAATGCATGCTCAATTGGGTTAAGATCTGGTGATTGACTTGGCCATTGCAGAATGTTCCACTTTTTTGCACTCATGAACTCCTGGGTAGCTTTGGCTGTATGCTTGGGGTCATTGTCCATCTGTACTATGAAGCGCCGTCCAATCAACTTTGCAGCATTTGGCTGAATCTGGGCTGAAAGTATATCCAGGTACACTTCAGAATTCATCCGGCTACTCTTGTCTGCTGTTATGTCATCAATAAACACAAGTGACCCAGTGCCATTGAAAGCCATGCATGCCCATGCCATCACGTTGCCTCCACCATGTTTTGCAGAGGATGTGGTGTGCCTTGGATCATGTGCCGTTCCCTTTCTTCTCCAAACTTTTTTCTTCCCATCATTCTGGTACAGGTTGATCTTTGTCTCATCTGTCCATAGAATACTTTTCCAGAACTGAACTGGCTTCTTGAGGTGTTTTTCAGCAAATTTAACTCTGGCCTGTCTATTTTTGGAATTGATGAATGGTTTGCATCTAGATGTGAACCCTTTGTATTTACTGTCATGGAGTCTTGTCTTTACTGTTGACTTAGAGACAGATACACCTACTTCACTGAGAGTGTTCTGGACTTCAGTTGATGTTGTGAACGGGTTCTTCTTCACCAAATAAAGTATGCGGCGATCATCCACCACTGTTGTCATCCGTGGACGCCCAGGCCTTTTACAGTTCCCAAGCTCACCAGTCAATTCCTTTTTTCTCAGAATGTACCCAACTGTTGATTTTGCTACTCCAAGCATGTCTGCTATCTCTCTGATGGATTTTTTCTTTTTTTTCAGCCTCAGAATGTTCTGCTTCACCTCAATTGAGAGTTCCTTTGACCGCATGTTGTCTGGTCACAGCAACAGCTTCCAAATGCAAAACCACACACCTGGAATCCACCCCTGACCCTTTAACTACTTCATTGATTACAGGTTAACGAGGGAGACGCCTTCAGAGTTAATTGCAGCCCTTAGAGTCCATTGTCCAATTACTTTTGGTCCCTTGAAAAAGAGGAGGCTATGCATTACAGAGCTATGATTCCTAAGCCCTTTCTCCGATTTGGTTGTGGAAACTCTCATATTGCAGCTGGGAGTGTGCACTTTCAGCCCATATTATATATATAATTGTATTTCTGAACATGTTTTGGTAAACAGCTAAAATAACAAAACTTGTGTCACTGTCCAAATATTTCTGGCCCTAACTGTAACTCGTGGTACATGTCATATGATGTTTTATCTGGAACACTTCTTTGTTACTAAATGATATAAAGGAAGTTCTTTGTTGTATGTTCCTACAACACATACATCTCTTACGTCCACACTTATTTGTTCCCCTTTTTGTAGTTGTTTCATTTTTCTCAGGTGTCAACTCTCTCAATCTCAATAGAAGAGCACCTAACATAAAAGGGAAAATTGCACCCAGTAGATTGAGAGAGTTGACACCTGAGAAAAATGAAACAACTACAAAAAGGGGAACAAATAAGTGTGGACGTAAGAGATGTATGTGTTGTAGGAACATACAACAAAGAACTTCCTTTATATCATTTAGTAACAAAGAAGTGTTCCAGATAAAACATCATATGACATGTACCACGAGTTATATCATTTACTTATTGGAATGTGACTGCAATATGCAATACATAGGAAGGACTATTAGACCCCTTCATGAGCGACTTAACAAACATCGCTCCAACATTAAGAATGGCTTTAAGAAGCATGGTGTATCCTTTCATTTTGACACCCATCACGATAGAGATCACACTACACTGAGAATCACTCCTATAGATCACATAGGTGCACACATTGCAAATAGATTTGAAATGTTGCAAAAGAGAGAAAAATATTGGATTTTTAAATTAGACACATTAAAACCTAGAGGACTCAATATAGTGTCAGAATTAATATAGTGACTAGTCCCACTCTTGCACATCACTTGAGATGAGGATTTCCACACTCACTGGTTCACACTTTAATATCACTGTAAATGAGGCACATAATCCACAGTCACTTGACACATATACAAACAAGTATGTCACTTTTTACTACCAGCAGATAGCTAGCTGTTAGATAGAAGAAAACTTCTCACCAGGCATGAACACAAGTCACCAATCTGCTTCCTTATCGGTGGCTATAATGGCAGCCTTTATGGACTGCAGACAAGCACCTCTACTGATGGAATAGTCTGATACAAACCTGGATCGTGAGCTTCTCTGGGAGAAGAAGCTCCCGGCTCCTTTCTTCACACACTGAGAATGAGCGCCCCTGCTGGCGGACAATTAGAACCCTTTGCAGACTTTAATGGCAGCCTTCATGGACTGCAGACAAGCACCTCTACTGATGGAATAGTCTGATGCAAACCTGGATCGTGAGCTTCTCTGGGAGAAGAAGCTCCCGGCTCCTTTCTTCACACACTGAGAATGAGCGCCCCTGCTGGCGGACAATTAGAACCCTTTGCAGACTGGTACACATCTCTCTACATCGTTATGGCAACAGCATCAATTTTGTTGCCACCTAGTGGTTAAAATTGATAATGACACTGCAATATCAGTGTAATTATAATTGAATGAATAACCTCACCTTTGCGAGCCTATATATTGACATATTGGATATTATATTACACTGAGCTATAACTTTGTTGACACCCGTTTAAATTAGATATCGATATGAATGAAACTCTAATCGCCTATGCATTCTCTCTGCTCTGTTTTGGAGGGAGGATACCTCATAGTGAGGAGATGGACTAGTGGATCCGGACCCCCTATCTTTATTAGTGTTCAATCATGCCCCAACTCTTAGTTGTCCTGCATATAAATAATCGTATTCTTTTTAAGGAAAGTTTTTTTGGGATCTTTTCTATTGGAGATATGTTTTTAGATGTGAAAATATATTTTAGCCTCCATTGACGGGTAATCGGACACGAACCTGGATAACAAAGCGGTCCTGGTGGAAAGAAAAAGCTCTTGACATCTTTGCTCACGGGCTGTTAGTGAGTGAAACTGTAATCGCCCTTATAACTTCTCAGTTCTTTTCTGAGGCAGGGTCCCCATAGTGGAGAGATGAATCAATACAGCTTGACCCCCCATCCATATAAGTCCCTCCTATTTTCCATTCCTTGGGATTCATTTGTCTCGCATACAAAGAATAAGACTCTATGAATTCTTTTTTTGAAGAATTTTTTATTGAGGTATTTTTTGAGATATATTTTATATTTTATATATATTGTTTATTTTTATTTAATCACATATAACAAAGATACATTTATATTCGAATCAATATTCAGATTCTAATTTCCTTTATTAACTCGTTTAATATACTCATTTTTAATCATGTTTTCAATAAAATTTTCAATAGTTTATTACCAATTTAATAATAATCTAATAATAATCTAATAAATTTTTAACTTTTATATGAATAAAGTCATTTTAAAAAACAGGGTAAGAACAAAAAATCATATCCAGATTGAACTCCTCTAGGGCAGCTTCCTCTGGTGCCTGCAAAATAAAAAGAGGTACATGTCACCTGATGCAAAAAATCAGAAGCTGAAGTAGTTGCCAACACTAATGGCTCAGTGCATAATGAAATTACCCATGAGAACGATTGTTGTGCGTACACAAGTTCGAAACTCAGAAGCGACTACCGATGCTCCACCATTACTTTTACCCATTTTACATTTTTTTACATACGGCACACACATAGGATAGACTTTTGGGTGATTTTCCGCTTGATTTTCAGGAAGGATTTTTTATGTGAACATTTTACTGAATTTTTAATTATATGTAATGGTATGTAACTTGCATTTTGATGTATGTGTAAAGTTGTTTTACATTTTTTGCGCCAAAATGTAACACCCGCCCAGCCATGATGACGTTTTTGACGTCACATGATGGGGAACACCCACTTGTTATGTCAATTGCTATGTGTATAAATATGAGTTGTTTGGTGGGGGAGAGACATCCCTGAGGAAGACGCCAGGAGGGCGTTGGATGAATAAAGAGGATAAATTTGGACACTGACTACTAGCGTTATTACGAGCGGATTTCTTGGCAGCGCGGACTGTGACACACCTTCCTTTCCCAAAACTTCAAGTTCGTCTACCCTGAGTAGAGACCGGTGGAAGTCCAGCAGCAGCCATCAGGATACATATCATATCAGGCCTCTTAACCAGTTGTGGGTGGCACAACTGGACTAGGTGAGTGAACCATTTTCTCACCTGCTTTTGTTTAGTGTCTAGTGATAAGGGCACTATTGCGCCTCTTGTCCCCCCCCTCTCTTTTCTTATCTGCAAATATTGAGATTCTACTCTGTATGCCCCCTACAAGGTCATTAATAAATATATTAAAAAGAAGCGGGCCCAATACTGACCCCTGTGGTACCCCACTGTTAACTGTGACCCATTCTGAGTGTGTTCCATTAATTCCATGTCAGGCTTTATACCTGTATAACAATTCCTGTGTAAGATACAACCTTTTGTTTTAATCACTTTATTGCTCAGTGCATGTACTTCTTTGTACACCAAGATATCAATTGTGTTGTATGTTATTTTGCACTTTTTTTTATCACATTTTTCTTGTGAAAGGGTATATAGCATCACTCACAGTAGATGTATCACTTTTGATGTGTTTAGTACATAACAGGATTATTGGATACACTGGATTTGTGTTCATTTTGCTTACTATTTTCACATTTTGGGTTTATGAAAACTGTCACTTTTATTAGTTGTCACCACATAGTCACCTTTTGTTTTTTGATGTCATATACACCAAGAGTTCCGGATCACTCAGTTCAAATTATCTATTAGCAACACTTCCGCCTCACCTTTACCAGATATGGGATTTCTAATTTTAACAATTTTAACAATTTTATTAAATATTTCACCAGAGAATTTAGGAGTTTTCTGACTATATATACTATACTGGAGGCCGTGTATCACCAAATTGATGTTATTGTGTAAATATAGTAAACTATGATTATGGGGTCTTTTTTGGTCGCTGAAGGGATAATACTGATGGCATCTTGTCATATATTTTAATAAATGTGTGGAACTAAATTTTTTATTGATTAAATAAAGGTTTTGTACCATTATTTGGGCTGATAACTCCTTTAAAAAATAGGCATTTGTCTGACTTCTGAGTTAGGGTGCCTTCACACTGCGGTCAGATCCGGTCCGGGGCTGTCAGGGGTGAACCTGACAGCCCCGGAACGGATAAGCACACGAAACCAGAGGGCTAATATGCTCTCCGGTCCAGTGTGCAGCCTGCCGTAGCTGCCGCTGCTTAAGAATCCGGACCGTGGTTTGCAGGGAGCTAGCCTCGGTCCTGAACTATCAATATGGATAGAGGCTGGCTCTACTGCTTAGGAAAAAAGGTGCTCAAGGGAAACAGGGGGAGATAATCAATTGAGAAAAATCCCTGGCACACTTAAAAGTGAAAAAAGGAGCAAGTTGTTTCTTTCTAGATTTTTTATTTTTTTGTGTAGTTCATGAGAAAATCAAACGTTTCGGCTCAACATGAGCCTTCATCAAGTGATTCTGTGTAAATACAAATCATTAAAACAAAAATTCATACATGGTTTTGTGTATTATACATTCATGTGTTGACAAGCCGAGTGATATTTTGGTCTGTGAGTGCTTGTGACGGTAGTTATGCAGGAGGGGGTGGAATGTGGCAGGGGTAAGGTGATGTGAAAAAGTGTTGGTCAAGTGATATGTGACTGAGGAAAAAGATCAAAGGAAAGAAAAAGGGAAAAGATAAAACAGAGATAGTGTCAAAGAGATATATATATAGACTACAAGGCTGTCATAGAGAGGTTATAGGAAGATGGTATATACCTCATATGATTGGTGATGGTTGCTCATTGAGGGAAAGTGTCTCCCTGTGTCAGCTGTATCATAGGCTGATCCTATAGTCCGTTGGAGGAAAAAGATGAACACATATGTGGTAAATATGTATGTGTATGACTATAATGGTCACAGTAGTTAAAGTATTGGAGTATAAGAAAAACTCCTATGAAGTAAGTAATCTTCACATGTTGTGTCCATAATGTCTATGAGTACTTAGATGACTATGTGTGTCAGGCCTCTGAATATGTGATTCTTAAAGGAAGGAATCTCCCTATTGTAATTATAGGAAGGTCTAGGATAGAGGAAGTAAAGGCAGTTTCAGTAAGGCACATACCACTGTTAGGTATCAGTTCAGTGTCTCCTGTCCTGTGGAGCAAAGGAAGCTTAATATAAGCTTAGGGAATACAAGAGAACAGTACAAGAAAACAGTACAATCTGCTAAGAGAAGGTGTTGGAGGACATATTACCTTATGGGTGAATGTGAACTGCATGGTGGCACAGGCTGTATAGTGGACCCAGGAGAAGTAGTATGCTCTGACCGACCGCTACTTATAGCGGTCGAGTAATGCGGGACGCGCCGAAAACAGGAAGTGCGTCACTCGTTACCGCGTTAGTGCACATGCGCGAGGGGAGCCGCCATCTTAGTATGGGAATTTGTCCGATTTGGGGCATTGCGCATGCGCTAACCACGCGGACCGGACGTGCCCCTGTGTAACTCCGTGGAGACGCGGTGAGCGTTCCTGTCTGTGTGAAGAGAAATAGAAATGATATGGAAGGTGTCTAGCGAGTCCAGGGAGGACAAGGGCAATATGCAAGCATGCAAACACGATGTGCAGTACGATCTTGTGCTGTGGTCTGGTGGAGGTGCCCAAATTCAGGTTCCTTTCTGGAACGGAGAAATAGCAGAAATTAGTACAACCTTATATGGATGTTTTGAAGACAGTTAAAGCTCAGAACAATCTTATTGATCACAATTGATAATCAAAAAATAATTTTTTAGTATATTAAAGGTGGAAAAGCCCATCTCTCACACTTCTGTCAAAATACACTGAAATGAGAAAAAGCAATATTAAAAGATATGTCCATACAGTATAATGCAAATACAGGATTAGTAGTGAATCTCAAATTCACGATTCATGCCCTTTGGGTAGAGGGTATCTAGGTGATATATCCAAAAGGATTCTCTTTCTTTTAATTTTTGTATACGGTTTCCCCCTCTCCTCGCTACAGGGACATGTTCGATTACCTGAAATTTGAGCTGACTGACAGTATGACCTTTTTCTATAAAATGGGCCAGAACAGGTAATAACGTATTCTTGCAGCAGATGGTAGATTTGTGTTTACTTATGCGGTCCCGGATATGCTGGGTGGTTTCTCCAACATATCCGAGACCGCATGGGCATTTGATTACGTACACAACAAAGGATGAATCACATGTGAAGAAACCCTTGATATTGAATCTTTATCCAGACCAGGGGTGTGTAAATGATTCACCTTTCGTGACATTGGTACATTGGACACAATTCAGACACGGGAAGGTCCCTCTCCTAATGGTACTTAGGGTTTTCTGTTTCATGGTTATAATTTTGAGCCAATGTCTGCTCTTACCAAGTGATTTTTCAAATTGCTAGCTCTTTTATGACATATTAGTGGTGGTTTTTTGAACTCCAATATGTCTGGAAAGGCAGTGCCAAGAAGGGGCCAGTGTTGAAGGATGATATTTTAAATCAAAGGAGAGAACGGGTGATAGGTGTTGACAAATTTTAATCTATCAGTCACTGGTTCCCTTGGTGTAGGTGAAGTAGAGATTTTTTGAACTTATTGCTCATTTCTTCGTGACGTTTATTTCTGGTTGACTCGTCACTAACTATACGGTTAACTCGATGGTGCTGTGAAGAGGGGAGAGACCTTTTCACATGTTTTGGGTGGCAGCTGGTCCAGTGTAGAAGACTATTTCTATCCGTTGGTTTGGTGAATATGTCACTACTTAGTTTTCCTGTGTGATTCTAAAGAATCACTGTATCTAAGAAATTTATTCTGTTGTGGTCTGAGTGTAGAGTGAATGTGATGTCCTTGTTCTTGTGATTCAAGTTTGTAAAGAAATGCTCAAGAGATGTTTTGCTGCCCGTCCAGATGCAAAAAATGTCATCAATAAATCTGAGCCAAACAATAGCATATTTTTTGCACAAGTCATCGGGATAGACATGGTCATGTTCGAATTTAGACATGAAGATGTTTGCGTACGGAGGTGCAACATTCGCTCCCATCGCGGTTCCCCGTTTTTGGAGGAAGAATCTGTCCTCAAACAAGAAAAAGTTGTTCGTAAGAACAAGCTCCAGGGTTTCTATGCAAAATTCTGTGACCCGTACGTCAATCTTATTCTGTGTTCTCAGGAACCAGTCAACAGCTGCTATGCCCTTATGGTGGTCAATGCTGGTGTATAGGCTGTTGACGTCAAGTGTGACCAAAATGCTATCTGGTGGAATCTCGTCTATTTGGCGTATGTGGCTCAGAAAATCGTTAGTGTCTTTTAGGTACGATTTCACCTGTGGTATTAAAGGAGTTAGAATTTTCTCAAGTGTAATTGAGAGTGGTGAGAGAATAAAATCAGTTGAGGCCACAAGTGGTCGGCCAGGTTGTCTATCTAGATTCTTGTGGATTTTGGGCAAGATATAAATTACGGGAGTAATGGGGTTCTGATTGTGCAAGTATACTGCAAGTTTTTTGTCTATTGTACCATTTAGAAGAAATTTATTTGTTAGATTCTCAATCTTCTTACTGATTTGTGAGGGTAGGGTCTTGGCGGATAGGTGTGTAAGTGTCAGGGTCAGTTAATTGTCGGTTGATTTCACTCATATAGTAATCTTTATCAAGGACAACAATGGCACCGCCTTTATCTGCTGGTTTTATTATTATTCTATTGTTCTTCTTAAGATTATTCAGTGCCATCGTTTCTTCCTTTGAAAGATTGTGCCTAATGTGAAAATCACCCTTCTCGATGTTTTTAATACATTTTTTCACAGAGTCAGACACTAATGAAACATCTTCATCTTCATGTCTAAATTCGAACATGACCATGTCTATCCCGATGACTTGTGCAAAAAATATGCTATTGTTTGGCTCAGATTTATTGATGACATTTTTTGCATCTGGACGGGCAGCAAAATATCTCTTGAGCATTTCTTTACAAACTTGAATCACAAGAACAAGGACATCACATTCACTCTACACTCAGACCACAACAGAATAAATTTCTTAGATACAATGATTCTTAAGAATCACACAGGAAAACTAAGTAGTGACATATTCACCAAACCAACGGATAGAAATAGTCTTCTACACTGGACCAGCTGCCACCCAAAACATGTGAAAAGGTCTCTCCCCTCTTCACAGCACCATCGAGTTAACCGTATAGTCAGTGACGAGTCAACCAGAAATAAACGTCACGAAGAAATGAGCAATAAGTTCAAAAAACGAGGCTACCCTGAAGATATTTGTGCCCCAAAAATCTCTACTTCACCTACACCAAGGGAACCAGTGACTGATAGATTAAAATTTGTCAACACCTATCACCCGTTCTCTCCTTTGATTAAAAATATCATCCTTCAACACTGGCCCCTTCTTGGCACTGCCTTCCCAGACATATTGGAGTTCAAAAAACCACCACTAATATGTCATAAAAGAGCTAGCAATTTGAAAAATCACTTGGTAAGAGCAGACATTGGCTCAAATATTATAACCATGAAACAGAAAACCCTAAGTACCATTAGGAGAGGGACCTTCCCGTGTCTGAATTGTGTCCAATGTACCAATGTCACGAAAGGTGAATCATTTACACAACCCTGGTCTGGAAAAAGATTCAATATCAAGGGTTTCTTCACATGTGATTCATCCTTTGTTGTGTACTTAATCAAATGCTCGTGCGGTCTCGGATATGTTGGAGAAACCACCCAGCATATCCGGGACCGCATAAGTAAACACAAATCTACCATCTGCTGCAAGAATACGTTATTACCTGTTCTGGCCCATTTTATAGAAAAAGGTCATACTGTCAGTCAGCTCAAATTTCAGGTAATCGAACATGTCCCTGTAGCAAGGAGAGGAGGAAACTGTATACAAAAATTAAAAGAAAGAGAATCCTTTTGGATATATCACCTAGATACCCTCTACCCAAAGGGCATGAATCGTGAATTTGAGATTCACTACTAATCCTGTATTTGCATTATACTGTATGGACATATCTTTTAATATTGCTTTTTCTCATTTCAGTGTATTTTGACAGAAGTGTGAGAGATGGGCTTTTCCACCTTTAATGTACTAAAAAATTCTTTTCTGATTATCAATTGTGATCAATAAGATTGTTCTGAGCTTTAACTGTCTTCAAAACATCCATATAAGGTTGTACTAATTTCTCCTATTTCTCCATTCCAGAAAGGAACCTGAATTTGGGCACCTCCACCAGACCACAGCACAAGATCGTACTGCACATCATGTTTGCATGCTTGCATATTGCCCTTGTCCTCCCTGGACTCTCTAGACACCTTCCACATCATTTCTATTTCTCTTCACACAGACAGGGACGCTCACCGCATCTCCACGGAGTTACACAGGGGCACTTCCGGTCCGCGCGGTTAGCGCATGCGCAATGCCCCAAATCGGACAAATTCCCATACTAAGATGGCGGCTCCCCCGGGCATGCGCACTAACGCGGGTAACGAGTGACGCACTTCCTGTTTTCGGCGCGTCCCGCATTACCCGACCGCTATAAGTAGCGGTCGGTCAGAGCATACTACTGCTCCTGGGTCCACTATACAGCCTGTGCCACCATGCAGTTCACATTCACCCATAAGGTAATATGTCCTCCAACACCTTCTCTTAGCAGATTGTACTGTTTTCTTGTACTGTTCTCTGGTATTCCCTAAGCTTATATTAAGCTTCCTTTGCTCCACAGGACAGGAGACACTGAACTGATACCTAACAGTGGTATGTGCCTTACTGAAACTGCCTTTACTTCCTCTATCCCAGACCTTCCTATAATTACAATAGGGAGATTCCTTCCTTTAAGAATCACATATTCAGAGGCCTGACACACATAGTCATCTAAGTACTCATAGACATTATGGACACAACATGTGAAGATTACTTACTTCATAGGAGTTTTTCTTATACTCCAATACTTTAACTACTGTGACCATTATAGTCATACACATACATATTTACCACATATGTGTTCATCTTTTCCCTCCAACGGACTATAGGATCAGCCTATGATACAGCTGACACAGGGAGACACTTTCCCTCAATGAGCAACCATCACCAATCATATGAGGTATATACCATCTTCCTATAACCTCTCTATGACAGCCTTGTAGTCTATATATATCTCTTTGACACTATCTCTGTTTTATCTTTTCCCTTTTTTCTTTCCTTTGATCTTTTTCCTCAGTCACATATCACTTGACCAACACTTTTTCACATCGCCTTACACCTGCCACGTTCCACCCTCTCCTGCGTAACTTGAATGCGTAATACACAAAACCATGTATGAATTTTTGTTTTATTGATTTGTATTTACACAGAATCACTTGATGAAGGCTCATGTGAGCCGAAACGTTTGATTTTCTCATGAACTACACAAAAAAATAAAAAATCTAGAAAGAAACAACTTGCTCCTTTTTTCACTTTTAAGTGTGCCAGGGATTTTTCTCAATTGATTCGGTCCTGAACTATAACAGCGGCATGCAGCCACAGGTGTTGGTTTCCACTTCCTCCCGGATCGGGGCAATTCGGCCCCATAGGCTCCCATGTTAAGGGAGTGCCAAATTGCCCTGGAAGGATCCGGGGGAATCCGGGAGACACAAATTATGGGGAGATTGTTCTCCCCGGACACAAAAATGTTGCAAGCAACATTTTTGTATCCGGGAGAAAAATCCCACATCTCCCGGATTGTTCCGGCGAGATGGAAGCCGGATGGCAGATAGCTGTCATCTGGCTCCATTCGGCCCCGTAGGACACTATGGGGCCAAAATTCGGTCCGGGGCTGTCACCCCTGACAGCCCCGGACCGGTCCACACAGCAGTGTGAAGGCACCCTTAGCCACATTGACTTTGTGGACAAAAATAGGTTAATACAAATGTTTCTAGGTGGCCACTGATTGCTTGCGATGGAAATTGACACCTGTCGTCAATTTTGCTATCATATCATGATAATAAATTAAATTTTTATCTGAGAAAATGGTCCTTAATTTTGCAAAGAGGTGAAGATGGTCACATCTGATCACCTAATTAATAGGTTGCTTGTAGGGTTAAATAAAGTTAGCTTTTTAATCATCTTATGTCTTACAATAATCATGTTTTATCTTGGCCTTCAAAAAAGCGATATGTTAAAATCAATCAGCAAAACAAAGGAGATAATTTTTGTCATTGATATAAACCGTAAAATTGTAATTCGTCCAAATTTATTGATAATTCTGTAGAAAGCACAATGGATGAACTCTGAAAGTCTAAGGATATTTTGCATTTTATAGCATTAGACATTCAGACTTGATACAACCCGAGACATCAAAAACAAAACAACTATTGACTTTCTAACAAGCTGACCAGAGACGGTAATAAAATGAAT
>JARQOC010003335.1:0-17114 GCA_033576535.1 Allobates femoralis | reverse complement strand
TGCACCCTTACAAAGACAGGGATCTTCGAACAGTGTGCTGCCTACCTGGCGCTCGAGTCCGGCACATCGCTGATCGGGTTGACAGATTACTGGGAGGGGCTGGTGAGGACCCAGCGGTCATAGTGCACATTGGCACAAATGACAAAGTTAGAGGTAGGTGGAAGGTCCTTAAAGATGATTTCAGGGAATTAGGCTGCAAGCTTAAGGCAAGGACCTCCAAGGTAGTATTCTCTGAAATACTGCCTGTACCACGTGCCACACCAGAGAGGCAACGGGAGATTAGGGAGATAAATAAGTGGCTCAGGAATTGGTGTAGGAAGGAGGGGTTTGGGTTCCTGGAGAACTGGGCCGACTTCTCTGTTGGCTACAGGTTCTATGCTAGGGACGGGCTGCACCTCAATGGGGAGGGTGCAGCTGTGCTGGGGAGAAAATGGCTAGAAGGTTGGAGGAGTGTTTAAACTAGGGATTGGGGGGGAGGGTATTCATTGTATAGGAGGGGAAGATAGTGTAAACAGTAACCTGGGCACAAGTAATAAAATTGGGGGTGGCATGGGGGGTGGGGTTAGAACAGTCAATCTAGTAGGAAGGAATAGAGGTAAAGAGAGATGCATAAAGTGCATGTTCACTAATGCCAGAAGCCTCACCAACAAAATGGAGGAATTAGAATTGATTTTGTTGGAAAATAATTATGACATGGTGGGGATTTTGGAGACTTGGCTGGACGAGAGCCATGACTGGGCTGTTAATTTACAGGGCTATTGTCTGTTCAGAAATGACTGTTCAAATAGGCGAGGAGGAGGTGTATGTTTATACGTAAAATCATCCTTAAAACCCATCCTGTGTGATAATATAGGTGAATCTAATGGAAATGTAGAGTCCCTGTGGGTGGAGATAAGGGGAGGGGGAAAAAATAATAAATTACTGATAGGGGTTTGTTATAAGTCCCCAACAATAATGGAAGTGGAGGAGAATATCCTCATAAAGCAAATAGATGAAGCAGCGACTCAGGGAGAAGTCATTATTATGGGGACTTCAACTACCCTGAAATACATTGGGGATCAGAAACCTGCAGTTCCAGCAAAGGTAATAAGTTTTTGAAAACTATAAGAGACAATTACCTTTCACAACTGGTTCAGGACCCAACAAGAAGGGGGGCACTGCTGGACCTAATATTAACCAACAGGCCGGACCGCATATCAAATATACGGGTTGGAGGTCACTTGGGTAATAGTGATCATAACTTAATAAGCTTTCAAGTATCCTTTACTAAGACGTGTAGTAGAGGGGCCACAAGGACACTAAACTTCAGGAAGGCAAATTTCCAACGGTTGAGAGATGATCTTAGTGCAATAAACTGGGACGATGTCCTGAGACATAAAAGTACACAACACAAATGGGAGATGTTTATTAGCATCCTGAATAGGACCTGTGCACAATATATACCCTATGGGAATAAGCATGCTAGAAATAGGAGGAAACCACTATGGCTAAATAAAGCGGTAAGAAGTGCAATATGTGACAAAAAGAAAGCATTTAGGGAATTAAAGCAAGTAGGTAGTGATGAAGCATTAAATAAACACAGAAAATTAAATAACATTTGTAAAAAGCAAATCAAGGCAGCAAAGATTGAGACAGAGAGACTCATTGCCAGAGAAAGTAAAAAGAATCCCAAAATATTTTTTAACTACATAAATAGTAAGAAACTAAAAAATGATGGTGTTGGCCCCTTTAAAAATAGTCTGGGTGAAATGGTGGATGAGGATGAGGAAAAAGCAAATATGCTAAATGACTTTTTTTATGTTCAATCTGTGTTTATTAACAAAGAAACAAACAAAGAAACAAACAAGCACACATACAAATAGTCGTGTACGCAAGTACAGTTACATTTGTTTACAATTTTCACTGAACTCCGTTACAATTGTACCAGTTTGTCATGCAGTATTGAGGTATTAAATATCCAATTTGACTAGTACCGCAGCATGACTGGTCGATGATTTCGGATCTGGTCGATCGTCTTATCATCTGGCTCATCTGAAAGTCCCAAGTGCGTGGGGGCAAACAAAGTCTATTGCCCTCCTCCTGTTTGTCCATATCAATTTGGTACAATAGTGTCTTGCATCGGTATTCAACTTAAACTTCACCCTGAGCAAGTTTAGGATATTGGGCTCGTATCCCAAGTGTCTTATTATAGGTTACGGTTTCCGGCTTTCCATTAAGAGTATACTTGTGTACTTAAAGACCTTTGTACCATTAAATCTGTTCACATATTCAAATCATTAAAGCAAAAACTATAGTTAAACCTTGGAGAATGCACTAATAGAGTATACAGTTTTCAGGAAATAATAGATCTGAGCACTAGACAGGAGAAAAGGAGAAGATAAAAGAGAAAAGAAAGAGAGAATAAAACTAAAAATAAATAAATAAATAAGTAAATAAGTAAACATAACCAGAGTACTAGTAATAGGTAAGAGTGGGATAAACCGAATACTATTGTTTTTGGCATATAAAGAGAGCAAAGTGAAGAGAAAAGAATGTGGGGGGGTCTAAGATATGGATATGTAGGGGGGAATAGCGAGGAAGAAAGAAAGATGAGGGGGTGTCCTCTGGGTCCCTGGGTATCCAGGAGGAGGCAGGCCTCTATTTGCCTCTGGTGCCTACCCATCTCCATCCGCGAACACTGTCTCAAACTCAGGGGATCCAAGGAACAACACCCACGGACTCCATATTCTCAGGTATCTATCCCTGGCGTCGGTGACTTCTGCTGTGAGCTCCTCCATCCGATGAATTTTAGTCATCTCCATCAACCACTCTGTTAGCTCGGGATGGTGAGTTGTTTTCCAATGTCTGGGTATCACTGCCCTTGCTGCTGTCATGCAAAATCTGAGGAGGTCTGATTTAATGTATTTAAAGGATCCAGGAAAGAGCGATATCAGTGCCAACTGCGGAGTCCTCTCCGGAACCATACCACTGATTGTCTCATAGATCTCAAACACTGAGTTCCAGAAAGGCTGGATTCTGCTGCACTCCCACCATATATGTATCATGGTACCACGTTCCTTTTCACATCTCCAGCACCTGTCAGAGATGGAGGGGAAGGCTGCATGGAGAGTGTCCGGGCATCTGTACCACCTTGATAAAATTTTGTAACTCTTCCCCTGAGCCGAACATGCCATGGAGAGCTTATGGGTGAGGGAGCACGCCTTTTTCAATTCCCTTTCGGACAACTCATAGTTCAGTTCTGTCTCCCATTTCAGAAAGAATCTCGGCTTATCGTTACCTCTATTGTCGTTTAATACTGAGTATAATGCCGATACTACATGTCTGGGCGGAGACTCTAGCATGAATAGTTTTTCAATAGGCATCTGGTCCACCCGCAGCCCTTCCACTAAGCTCCGTTTGGATGCATACGACCGTAATTGTGCGTACTCCAACCAGGATGACCCCCTCTGCTCTCCAGCCAGGGATCCGAAGGGGACCATGGCCCCGCTTTTTTTTTTTTTGAACCATCATTTTTATTAGCTTTCAATCATATATAAATTTGTACAAAATCAAGTAAAAATGTAACATATAGTTGAACTTCCATAGAAGCGAATTGTGTACAACAGTATTTTACACATAATATCAATCAATTTGCACAATATAATGTTTCCATATCCCTCCCTCCTCCCACCCCAAAAGAAATTATCCACTATATTTAACAATTATCTGTATGAATAAAGAAAACATTTACGACAATACAAACAGAGTTTCAATATTATTGCATCTCCTATCCCTAGCATCTCAGCCTGCCCAATGTACCCTCTAACTCCGCCAAGGCATACCATGTTGATGATCGGAAGGGTAACATGAAATTTTTAATTTCTATATCTGTGAGTTCTTTTTCAATGTAACGTCTCCATTTGAAGAAGAATTTTTTGGCCAGTTTACTTGGATTGCGGAGTGTATCTATGGATTCGAGTACCAATGTGTGATGCAGCATCATTTTCACTTGGGTAAGGTCTGGAGGTCTGTCATTAAGCCAGTATTGGAGTAGAAGTCTCTTTGCTACCAGCGCAATATAGTGCCATAGTATATGGGGTTGTCTTAACGTAAGAGAGGTTGGGTGATAATGAAAAATCCATCGTAAAGGGTCTAGCTCTCCTATATCTCCACAGATCTCTCTAGTCCATATATCTACTGCTCTCCAATATTTCTGGACCTCGGAGCAGGACCATAAGCCATGCTCCAGATCGGTCATAGGTGACTTACATTTTGGACAATGGACCCATCTTTCCTGGTTGGTCTGTTTAGTTGTAGAGGGAGGGATGTTGAAGCCCTGAATGGTGCCGTGCATGATCCTAAATTGTGAGTCTTTCCATCTCTCATTAACAACATGCTGTCTGACCATGCCCCATCCCTCAAGAATCTTCTGAGGAAGTTCCGGGTCTGTGAAATGTTTACGCCATTTATTAAATAGGCCCCTCTTTCTCTTCGGCCTCAGAACCTGCTTTACTTTAGCATATAAAGTAGTAATAGATACTTCATCTTTATTCAAGGATATCAATTCAGACCACAAAGAATTCTCAAGTTCCCCAGAGATGTCCCGCAAATGTGATAGGAGATGATGCTTCAACTGACGATATTGTAAAATGTGGAATTGGGGTAAATTATATGTATTCAAGACCTCTGCCTCTGTCATCCATTTTTTTTCCTCTAGATTTATAAGATCCCCCAACGTCTGAATTCCCTGTCTCTCCATATTTTAAACAAGGAATTTTCACGACCCAGAGGAAAAGACGGACAGCCCCAGGGACTAAGCAATTTCGAGATTCTCCATGCTAACTTGAGTTTTTTCCTGACCTCCTTCCACGTTATTATAGTGTCTCTATAAATCACCGTATTCTTCAGAGTGGGGGGCAGGCAAGACATTGGTGAATGTAATAAGGCTACTAGATCCCAAGGCTTGGCCCACTCCCCCTCCAAAGTGGTATCTGAGAATCTATTGATACCTCTGATCCAATCAAGGACATTGCGTAGGATACACGCTAAGTTGTATCCCCGTACATCCGGGAGCTGTAGTCCTCCCTCTTGTTTGGACTGGATCAATGTTGCATAGGCTAAACGGGGTCTCTTTCCTCCCCATAAAAATTTAGAAAAAGATTTATTAAGTCTAATTATGTCAGTATGCCTCAACAGCATGGGGATAGTTTGAAGGGGATAAAGCAGTCTGGCAAAACTAACCATTTTTAATAAGTGGCAACGTCCCAACAGTGAGAGTGGTAATCCTACCCATTTTGCCAATTCCAATTCTATCTGCTGAATGACTGGCAAGAAGTTCAGTTTGTATATCATTGCAGGTGTTCTGGCTAGGTGTATTCCCAAATATTTGATACTGTCTTTCCTTATTGGTAGGCCACAAAGATGTTGTTTTCCCTGCATCCCATTCCCTGGATTCACGAACAGGATTTCGCATTTATTTTTATTCAAGGAAAATCCAGTATGTTTACCTATCATTTCTATATCTGACAGTATGTTAGAGAGATCTCTTTCGGGATGTTGGACATATAGGATGACATCATCCGCGAATAATGAAAGTTTAATCTCTTGAGTTCCTACTTTAAAGCCTTCGTAGGGATTACATTCCTCCAGATATAGTGCCAAAGGCTCTATGGCCAAATTAAAGAGAAGGGGGGATAAAGGACATCCCTGTCTCGTTCCCTTCTGGAGGGTGAAGGAATCGGACAGGAAGCCTGGTATACTCACACAAGCTCTAGGATTATTATAGAGAGTTTGTATATAATGTCTAAAAGGACCCGTAAGACCCACCATATCAAAAACTTTACCCAGCCATGACCACCTGACATTATCAAACGCTTTTTCAGCATCTAGGGTGATCATGGCTGGGTTTTCCTCTTTCAATTTTGTTTTCTTTCCCATAATATCCATCAAAAACATCGCCTTTCGGATGTTTGTGGTCGTCGATCGTCCCTTGATGAATCCTGCCTGATGGGTAGATATTATTTTGGGTAAAATCATAGTCAATCTATCAGCCAATATTTTAGATAAAAGTTTCAAATCCTGGTTTATCAGGGATATCGGCCTATAATTTGCTGGGTCAGTAGGTGACTTACCCGGTTTAGGGATTAATTTGATATAAGCTAAGTTCATCCTATCTGGGATAGGCGATCCCTTCAGTATTTCATTATATAAATCACAGAGGATCGGGGAAATCTGCTCTTTCATTACTTTGAAGAAGGCTCCATTATAACCATCTGGTCCTGGAGCCTTACTTGGATTTAGATTTGTAATTGCCGTTTCAATTTCTCCAATCGTGATTGGGTTGTTTAAGGCCTGGATGTCGTCTTGGGAGATAGATGGCATTTTGATTTTACTTAGCCAAGAGGGCTTTTCTGGATCAGTTGATGTGTTTTCTTTATAAAGAGAGGCAAAGAACCTGCCCAGAGTTTTCGCAATATTCTTAGGATCAGTCCATGTGTTGCCCTGTCTATCTTTTATTATCTGAATAGGGGAAGAGGTATATCTGCCTCTGGCTAATCGTGCTAACAATCTTCCTCCCTTATCTCCAAATTTGTGCAGTTCTAGTTCTAATCTATTTTTATATAAATTCTCACGTTTTCCTGCCCACTCATCAAATTCTTTCTTAGCTTGGATCCACGTCTCTTTGTCAGGAGTCGTCATGGTTTCTTTATATTGTAAATAAGCATTTCTCACCTTCAAGCTAGTTTCCACAAACTTTTCCTTAGCCCTTTTTTTGATCCCCATGCTGTATGCCATTATATGACCTCTCATAACTGTTTTTGCAGTCTCCCAAAATAGTCCCGGTTCCGACCTATGGCCCAAGTTATCCACGCTATAGTGCGTCCACCATTCTCCCAGTAATTTGGTGAAATTTTCCTCTTTGGTGAATGTGTCAGGGAACCTCCACAGATAGTCGGTTCCTTTTTCATAATTATCTTTAATCTCTAAAACCAGTGGACTATGGTCCGAAATCACCATATCTTCAATTTTTATGTGTAACATTCTTTGTAGTATCTTGGTGGACCCAAACAACATATCTATCCTGGACCATGATCCATGGGGATGCGAAAAGTGGGTATATTCTCTACCCAAAGGGTTAGCCAATCTCCATGTGTCTGACAGCCCCACCAGTCTCATCAATGATTCCAAGGTGCTTTCCACCCTCAAACCTCCTCCCTCCTGACCTCCCCTCCTCATGCATGTCGGTGAGCGTCTATCCTCTTCTGTTCTCATCACTGTATTAAAGTCCCCTCCTACTATTTTATTAGTTCCCAGGTCATGAAGTAATGTATTTTGTAGATGTTGAAAAAAAGGTTTCTGATTTGCATTCGGTGCATAAATATTATATATGGAAAAGATATCGTTTTGTATTTGTATAGTCAGCTGAAACACTCTACCTTCGCCATCACTCGAAGTAGAGATAATTGAGTGGGCCAAAGACCTGTGTATTAAGACCAAGACTCCCGCCTTCCTCTCCACCGCACTAGACCCGAGGACCTCCCCCACCCATAGTTTTTTAAGCCGGAAGAAGTCTTCCGATGTCAGGTGAGTCTCCTGGAGCAAAGCAATATCTGTGCGTAGTTTTTTGAGATGGCGAAGAACCATCATGCGCTTTGCTGGGGAGCGCAACCCCTTAACGTTCCAGGAGACCCACCTAACCATCAGAATCCTCCCCGTACAGGGTCTCTGATTTACTCTCAATCACTGTCCACACAAATGTTGGAAGATCAGGTGTGTACCGGAGTGAGAAAGATAGAGTACAGGAGATGCATGATTTGTCGCATTCAGGTATGTAGATAATTCCCAACTTTTTACCCTCCCTTGTCCCTCCCCCCCCTTTCACTAACGCACCAACTCCACACATCTGTCCAAGTAGAACACCTCACTTCTTTCCTCAAGTGCTGCCGACCAACATATCTCCGCCCCGCCTCAGTCATCATCCTAGCCCAGAAAGCATATTAAATTATAGCAAATATTGTCTCCAGCCTGACACCGGCTCTAGAGCTTCAGTTTCTCATTGGCGTCCAATACTTTCTTCCCCGCCACATCATAAACAAAACAAAACAGTGACATCCCCTTGAACTTGCATTGCCGCCATGGTAACACTAAACGAATTTGGTTAGCATTAATCTCTCAGTATGTGTTCAGTTCACATGTCATTTAGCATTTGTGAAACTGTTAATACCTTTAAGGTAACTTACCAAAATTTGCGCAACATATCAAGGGAAATAAGAAAACCTGAAAATAAAACAAAGCATATGGGCAATAAAAAGAGAGAGCTGCAAGGGAAAGAAACCAGATATATTTATATATCATTTCCCACTTTTTCTGTATATCTCCCCTCTCTTCACGTAATCGTCAAATGTGCGACTATTTTGCCCAGCCTATAGGAATCTTCAGTTACTAAATAATGACAATGTTCTTTCGGTTCTTTCTCATCTCTTCTTCTGCCACCGGGATCCCGTTTGTCTCTGCTGTCTTGGAGTTTCCAGTGGTGGTTTCTTTCCTGCCCCTACATCCAGCAGGGAGGTTGATCTTAGTCTATAGGATCGTACAGAGTCTCTATCCGTTTCAGAGTCCAAATCTACAGCAGAGTTGGGTTTCACAGGCGATCCTGTGACATGTTGGGGTGGTGATGAAGGCATCGTTGCTCCTGGTGAGCTCGTGTTGTCACGGATAGCCGCCATTGCTTTATCAGGATCAGAGAAGGTCAACATGGCTCCCTCCCTGGATCTGAACCTTAATATCGCTGGGAAATTCAACTGGAATTGAATATTTCGTCTGTGTAGTAACGAGCACGCTTCACTAAAGGATCTCCTGCGACGCGTGACTTCCACTGAGTAATCCGCGAATACCAGAGCTCTATGTCCATGGATTATTAGAGGAAGCTTTTTGGCCTTGTAAGCGCGCAGGATTTCTTCCTTGTCTCGGTGGTTAAGGTACTTTGCTATGGCATGTCTAGATTTGGTAGGCTCTCTGGAGGCCGAGACAGGAGATCCTGATGTTGCCCTTTTTTCCTGCGGCTCTCTCATCTGGCCAATTCTGTGGGTACGTTCTGTCTTACATCTATGAGTAAGACCCAGGGCTTTGGGAAGTTCCACCTCAAAGATGTCCTCTAATTGGTTCACTGGGATGGATTCAGGGAGACCCACTATTTTGAGGTTACTCCTCCTCGCTCTGTTCTCAATATCCTCTAGTTTTGCATGTGCATATTCAGAGTGTTGTTGTAAAGACATTAACTGATCCTCCAGCTCCTGTATTCTGTCCTCTGCTGCACTAATTCTGGATTCAGCCTCAGTAAGCTGCTGGTCATGTGTCTCTACTTTAGCAGACAAGTCTTTTGTTGTGGTTGTCACCAGCTCAGCTACTGCTGCTTTAAAATCATCAGCAAGGTGGATTGCAAGCTCCTTTGCCAATGCTTTATAATCAAAGTGAGGGGCTCCCCATCTGCCCTCCATGGTCTCTTTTCTGGCTTCTGGATCCTGTCTTTCATCTGCAGGGGGACAGCTCTGGGATTGTGCAGTCATGGCAGCCCCTGCAGCCCCTGCAGCCTGTAAGTGCACTTGCACCTGAGACAAACCCTGGGGATTCTTTGCAGCCACTGGCGTCGGTCTCCTCTCCTCCTCCACCACCCCAGTCTCGCTATCTCCGGTCCCGGGCTTCCTCACCAAGCTTTCTTCTAATAGCACTATCTGTGCGCTATGCACGCCATGTCCGCCCTGCCCGCCATTACCGGAGTCCTCATGGTGTACCGCGATCTTCTCTCCCTCCCGACTCCTTGTGACATAGCGGTCCATCGTGCTCATGATGGACGCTCCCGGAGCTGCAGCAGTCGCCACTGTGGTTTCGGATGGCCGGGGACAAGCTGGAGGCTGGATGTCGGCGGATTTGCCGAGGCGGGGAGCGGAGCAGCCCTTAGACGCGGCTGCACATGGAGGCGCCGGAACCGGAAGTGGCCCCGCTTTTAAAAATATGTATAAAACGTGGCTCATCCACCCTTTGCCATCTTAGAAATGAGTCGACCTCCCGTGTCTGGGGGAAAGACGGGTTGTGGAAAATTGGGGCCAGGAGTTCCTTCCTTTTTCGACTCTCTCCTCTCCCTACTTCCCTATCCCAGATCTTCAGTGCGTTGGACATCAATACCCCCTCCTCTTTCAGTTTAGGTCTGTCATCCGGAGACAACCAGGGCAAGCACCACAGCGGATAGTCCACCAGTCCCTGTTCTACTGCCACCCATTGTTTGGAGCTTCGTTGATATTGCCAATCTAGTAGTCTCGTCAATATGACCGCCTTATAGTAATTTTTGAAGTTGGGCACACCCGCTCCCCCTCTAAGTTTGTGGCGGCAGAGTGTATGTACGTTTATTCTTGATTTTCTACCTCCCCAAATAAACCGAGAAATTGTCGTTTGTAATTTATTGAAATAGTATGGCGGGGCATAAATAGGGGCTGTCTGGAATATGAATAAAAATGTGGGTAAGATGTCCATTTTTATCACATTTATACGTCCGAACCAAGATAGTTTTCGTTTGTCGTATTTCTGTAAGTCCTTAATCGTTTTCTGAAGTAGAGTCAAATAGTTGAGGGCAAACCACTCAGAGGGATCTCGAGGCACCATGACTCCTAGATATTTGAGAGCTTTGGGCTGCCATCTGAAAGGGAAATGGTCAGCCAGGTGCCTCTTCTCAATCTCCGGGAGGGAGATATTAAGGGCCTCCGTCTTAGTTATGTTTACTTTAAAGTTGCTATAGTTTCCAAATGTGTCAAAAACTTTGAGTAAGGAGGGAAAGGAAATACGGGGTTGAGTAATAAATAACAGTAGGTCATCTGCAAATAACGCTGCCTTGTATTGATTATTATTACATTCTATCCCCCTGATATTTGGGTTCTGTCTAATTGCCGTGGCAAGGTGTTCCATAATCACAATATATATCAATGGGGATAATGGGCACCCCTGCCTAGTTCCATTGTGGATTGGGAAGGGCTGAGATAAACCGCCGTTTGCTCTAACCCTTGCCGCGGGGCAGCTGTATAGTGACAGAATCCTCTGCAAGCACCTGGTTCCCAGGCCGATCCTCCCCAAGGATGCCTTCATAAATTGCCAACTGACTCGGTCGAAGGCTTTTTCAACGTCTACCGAGAGTAAGCACATTGGTAGCGCTCGAGCCCTCGAGCTTGCCGTGAGCAATAGTAATTTATTAGTGTTATCCCTAGCTTCTCTCCCTTGAACAAAACCCACTTGATCATTGTGGATTATTGTAGGGAGTAGGGGGGCTAATCGGTTAGCAAGCAGCTTGGAGAATAATTTAATATCCACATTTATTAGGGATATAGGCCGGTAATTCGCTGCCTCTAAGTGATCCTTTCCTGGCTTAGGGATAACACTAATATATGCCTCAAGGGATTGGGGGGCCCAAGAATTCTCGGGGGAAATTGAGTTGAATACCTTTGTTAGGAATGGAGCAACCAGGGAACCGTATTGCTTGAAAAACTTGGGGGTGAAACCGTCCGGTCCCGGACTCTTCCCCCCCGGAGATTGCTTAATTGCTTCTATTACCTCTACTTCAGAAAAGTCGGTCTCTAAGATATCCGCGTCTGTGGGGTTTAACACTGGTAGTGCCGTCTCGTCAAGGTATGTTGCCGTCTTTTCTTCTAGTCTCGTTGGGTCCATGTCATCGTAGTGTCCTTTTATGTTGTAGAGTCTACTGTAGTATTCCCTAAACGTCGATAAGATGTCATCTGGGTTTTGGGTGATTTCACCATCCGAGCGTCTAATTTGTGGGACTCGTCCAGGCGCTCCCCTGGGATGTAACATCCTCGCTAGCGGTCTACCGCATTTGTCCCCATGTTCGTATAAAAATCTGTGTAGCCTCTCCTGTCCCTTCAGGTATTTTTGATCTACCAGGGCTTTTAATTCATCTCTAGCTACCACTAGGTCTGCTAGGGTCTGTTTGGACAGGGTCTGCTTATGTGAACACTCCAGGTCAGTTATTCTCTGTGATAGTGATTCTATTTTTGCTATTTTTTCTTTTTTAAGTCTAGAGCCATGTTTCAGGAGGATCCCCCTAACCACACATTTTAAGGCCTCCCATTGGAGAGGAGCGGCCGTGGGGTCCTCCGCATGTACTGAGATGAAATCTTTGATGGTAGACTGTACTTCTGTATTACATAATGTGTCATTTAGTATGTTGTCATTTAGTCTCCATGTCCACTGCCTCGCCGAACTTCCGGGTATGAGGAACCTACAGAAAATGTGGGCATGATCAGATAAGCCTATCTGTCCTATCTGGGCCTGCATTTGCCATGGCAGGATCCTCTGGCTGGAGAGGAACAAATCGATCCTGCTGTAAGATCCGTGGGTGGGCGAAAAATATGTATAGTCTCTGTCTTTTGGGTGCATGGCCCTCCACAAGTCAACCAATCCTAGATTTTGTATGGCCCTCCTGACCACATTCAGTCTCGTTTTAGTTACCCCATGTCCTCCCGGTGCATTATCAACCGCAGGGTTTAGTGTAAAATTAAAGTCGCCACCTATCAGAATGGCTCCCTCTGCGAAATTTGCAAGTGCAGCCAGGAGCGCCAGACATTTTTTGTCTGGGTCTTTATTTGGTAAGTACCAATTTACAATGGTGAATACATTGGCATGAATTCTGATTTTCAAAAAATGAATCTTCCATTCTCATCTACCATTGTATCAATTATTGTATGTGCCAGAGAGTTATGTACCGCAATTGAGACTCCGCCCGACCTCGCCTCCGGATTAGTGCCGTGAACCCAGACATTGTAGCGTCGGCCACCGATACCAGGTAGATGATCCGTTTTGAAATGGGTCTCCTGTAATAACAATAATAAAACACCTTGTCTATGCATTTCCTCTAATATTTGAGTCCTTTTTTGTGGGGTATTAAATCCCCTTACATTGTAAGAGCATATTTTAAGCTGAGACATCTTCGCTTACTGATATAATTAGGCAGTCAGATACACTATAGGATACGGCTCCCTTCTATGGAGGTTCAATTTCACCACCAGAACCTCTCAAGGACCCAGAGGAAAGTGAGGTGATAGTTAGGATGAAAGGGTGTAATTAAAGAGGGAATAGGAATGCAACTTGGGGAAAAAGAGAAGAGAAAAGAAAAAAAAAAGGGAAGAATAGAAGAAATAAGATGATACGCAACCTATTAGTAGTATTCTACCAACAATTATTAATGAGATATAGTATCGGTTGTAACAACTTTAACTTGAATGAAAATGGGAAATTGTGTCTCAACGCACCTGCGCAGTCGAGATTCCCTAAAGGGGTATAGGCCTTCTACATAGGAGCCTCCCTTTTTAGGCAAATAGTGTAACATTAGTCATCTCTAATAAATGATAATAGCACAATACAAACAAAACCTAAAGAGTTATAACTGGTCTGGAAATACAGTCAACTCTAAGAGATATACATATCCTATACCAAAACTGGTTGCGGTATAAGTACCTCAGACTTTCACCCTTCTACCTCTTCCTCTACTATGGCTTTTGAGCATTGTTATCAGATAAATACCAGATCCGTCCTGTATCTGTTATCTGGTACTTGATCTGCTACGTAAAAGTGAGGGCAGGGGATGGGATAGGGATAGGAGGGAAGGGAGGTGAGGGGAGGCCAGGGGGAAGAGGGATCAGGGGGGGACGAAGGAGAGGGGAAAAAGAAGGAAGGGAGTTTGAAGAGGGCGGGAAGGGGGGGTGAGGAAGGGGGAGCGGGGGAATGGGTGGCAAAAAAAAAAAAAAAAAAGAGGGGGGAAAAAAGTCACAAGAAACACATTCCCCCCCCCCCCACTCCCCCCTGCTGGGATATTTTTATATGATGTACTGTATGTAGCATAGCATTAGGAGGGACGGTAGTGGTTATAAAGTTTGCTAGAGGAATGCAACATTATTACTTGAGGTTGCTATCAGGGTCTAACTGATCAACATCTCTACTATGAACCGCAAGGGAAGGAGATATTTAAGTCAACGTCCTCCTTGTCAGCGTCGTGGCCCACGTTCTCCGTTTCCTCCTTGTCGGCGTCTGTACGCCTCTCCTGGTCTCCTTGGTCCCTCCGGAATCCTCAGCGGAAACTCCGGCCATCCCGGGGTAGATACCGGCGGTACCTCAAGGGCAGATGTGAATGAGGGTATATCAGCCGGAGATCGTAGGACGTGGATCCGGCCATTTTTCCTTACTTGTAGTTTAAAGGGGAATCCCCAGGTATATGGTAGATCGTAGTCTCTGAGTACATCCAGTAGAGGGCGTAAGGCTCTCCTTTTTTGCAGGGTCAGTCTCGAGAGGTCTGGGAGAATAGCTATGTTTTTATCTTCAAATTTGCATGGTCTTCCATTTCTTATC
Source organism: Allobates femoralis (assembly GCA_033576535.1). Lineage (NCBI taxonomy): Eukaryota > Metazoa > Chordata > Amphibia > Anura > Aromobatidae > Allobates > Allobates femoralis. Next base: position 2,732 of record JARQOC010003335.1, on the reverse strand, counting down.
CGGGTCATAATTGCATCTTTGATAACATAACGATGGACTCTGCATATGACGTCCCGGGGCCACTCGGGGTCAGCCGGCCGGGGACCTAGGGCTCTATGTGCGCGGTCAAGCTCAATTATGGTTGAGGGGGGATCTCCCAATACTCCATTAAAGATTGATTGCAACACACCAGGGAGGTCACGGGACTCCACAGATTCTGGCAGCCCTCTGATTCTTATATTGTTTCGGCGTCCCCTGTTTTCTCCATCATCTAGGGCATCTACCAGGTGCATAATCTGCGTGGATTGAGTTTGCAGCGTCTCTTGTTGGGACCGACACATCTCCTCAAGGGCTGATATTCTGAGGGCATGGTCTTGACCCTGGCTGTCTACTCTCGATACTTCACCCCTTAAACAAGAGAGCTCGCTTCTGTATGCTTGTTCCAAGCGGGTGATATAGGCCTCCATGTCCTCCCTGGTGGGTATGGAGGACATGCGTGCACGCAGATCCCCAAGCTCAGCTAACACACTGACGTTCTGCATACTGTCCTCATGCATGAAAGTAATTGGGGGTGCCATGGCACCCAGTGTAGGCCCCTGTCTCCCAGACTCTCCATAGGGGGGTAGACTATGCACATTAATCATATCAGTCCCAGAATCCATTTCCATGGAGGCACAAGGGGTCCCCTCATGGTGTCCCCTTGCAGGTTCAGCATTGTCTTTATGGGGGACTAAAGCTGTATGAGCGTCTGCTTCTCTTTCTCCTCCTCCCCCAGCCTGCCGCGCACTTGTCTGCTGTGTGGGAGCCTCCATCTCCTCCCGGGACCGCGGTCCTTCGTCCATCACTGCCGCCGCTGTTCTGCTGCTTGTGCCTCTTGTCTGTACACCTCCGGGGCGTCTGGCATCTGGCCCGGAGGGATGGTTAGCAAATCCGCGGGTCTGCTGTGATGAAGTTGCTTCTGCCTCCATGCCGCGCTCCCCTGGTGAGGTACTCTTCCTCATCGCGGCCATCTTGGGAAGGGTTGTTCTGGCGGGAGTCTGGTCCCGTTTGGTGAAAAACCGTTTTATGGATCCTCCAGAAGGTATTTGGGCCGGGAATCGATTCCTGAGGAGTTTCCCCGTCTCCCCCTTCTCATGATCGTCCCGGAGCCGCTGTATGTCGCCAGCTTAGTGCTATTTTCTGTGCCTAAGAGCGGGAGCAGAGTCGCTTAGCTTCCTCTCTCCTCCATAGCTAGGCCACGCCCCCCTAAATGACTTTTTTTTCAACAGTATTTACACAAGAAAATCCCATGACAGACAATATGATCAGTGATAACAAAAATTCTCAATTAAACGTCACCTGCTTAACCCAAGAGGAAGTACGGCATCGTCTAAAAATCACTAAAATTGACAAATCCCCGGGCCCAGATGGGATACACCCCAGAGTGCTGCAGGAATTAAGTACTGTCATAGATAGACCATTATTTTTAATATTTAAAGATTCCATAATAACAGGGTCTGTACCACAGGACTGGCGTATAGCAAATGTGGTGCCAATATTCAAAAACGGGACAAAAAATGAACTTGGAAATTATAGGCCAGTAAGCTTAACCTCTACTGTGGGTAAAATCCTAGAGGGTTTTCTAAGAGATGCTATACTGGAGTATCTGAAGAAAAATAACCTCATGACCCATTATCAACATGGTTTTACGAGGGACCGTTCCTGTCAAACTAATCTAATAAGCTTCTATGAAGAAGTAAGTTCTGGACTGGACCAAGGAAATGCAGTGGATGTGGTGTATATGGACTTTTCAAAAGCTTTTGATACGGTGCCACACAAAAGGTTGATACATAAAATGAGGGCAATGGGGATAGGGGAAAATATGTGTAAGTGGGTTAAGAACTGGCTTAGTGATAGGAAACAAAGGGTGGTTATTAATGGAACACACTCAGAATGGGTCACAGTTAACAGTGGGGTACCACAGGGGTCAGTGTTGGGCCTGCTTCTATTTAATATATTTATTAATGACCTTGTAGGGGGCATACAGAGTAGAATCTCAATATTTGCAGATGACACTAAACTCTGCAGGGTAATCAATACAGAGGAGGACAATTTTATATTACAGGAGGATTTATGTAAACTAGAAGTTTGGGCTGCTAAATGGCAAATGCGCTTTAATGGGGATAAATGTAAAGTCATGCACTTGGGCAGAGGAAACAAAAGGTATAATTATGTGCTTAATTGTAAAACACTGGGCAAAACTGTCACTGAAAAAGACCTGGGTGTATGGGTAGATGACAAACTCACATTTAGTGGCCAGTGTCAGGCAGCTGCTGCAAAGGCAAATAAAATAATGGGATGTATTAAAAGAGGCATAGATGCTCATGAGGAGAACATAATTTTACCTCTATACAAGTCACTAGTGCGACCACACTTAGAATACTGTGTACAATTCTGGTCTCCGGTGTATAAGAAAGACATAGCTGAACTAGAGCGGGTCCAGAGAAGAGCGACAAAAGTTATTAGAGGACTAAGGGGTCTGCAATACCAAGACAGGTTATTAAACTTGGGGTTATTTAGCTTGGAAAAACGAAGGCTTAGGGGTGATCTTATAATAATGTATAAATATATGAGGGGGCAGTACAGAGACCTTTCTAATGATCTCTTTACTCTTAGGCCTGAGACTGGGACAAGGGGCATCCTCTACGTCTGGAGGGAAGAAGGTTTAATCATAATCACAGACGCGGATTCTTTACTGTAAGAGCAGTGAGACT
>JARQOC010003334.1:0-17119 GCA_033576535.1 Allobates femoralis | reverse complement strand
ACTCCTCTTTCCAGGCTCAATCCCTCCCGGACTCCTCTTCCTTTTCCCTCGGGCCCCGGACGATCTCTTGCCCCTCCCGTCTTCGTTGGTTTGGTGGGGTCGGTTCATTGCTCGATTTCCTGCGGGGAAGAATGAGGAATAGGGGAAGGGGGGTCCTTCCTCACTTCAGATCGGAGGCAAGTATAGATATCCCTCCTCGCCGATAACCCTTTGTGACTTATGAGGGGGAGGGGCGGGGGGGGCTGAATTTGTATGTCTGTGTGGTGGTTTAAAAAAAAAAAAAAAAGAAAATTTTTATTAGTGTGCTGTATGTGAACGTTAACTGGGGGTAACTTTGGGACGCGGTCAGTGGGGCGCCGGACGACGACGACAGTCGGGGGCGGCGGACGACGGTCAGTAAAGGGGGGGGGACGATGACGACAGCAGGGCGGCGGACGAGGGTCATCAGGGGGGGCGGACGACGACGACAGCCCCAGGGGGGCGGCACGACATATCAGGGGGGGGGACAGACAGTCAGTCAGGGGGGCGGCGACGACATCGTCGGGGGGGCGGCGGACGACACAGTCAGTCAGGGGCGGCGGACGAGACGTAGTAGGGGCGGCGGACACGACAGTAGTCGGGGGCGGGGACGACGACAGTCAGTCAGGGGGGGGGCGGACGCGACAGTCAGTCAGGGGCGGCGGGACACGCGGTCTCAGGGGGGGCGGACACGCGGGTCTGTCAGGGGCGGGGCGACGCGGTCTGTCGGGGGCGGGGGCGACACATCAGGGGCGGGGGGACGACGACGGTAGTCAGGGGCGGCGGACGACAAACAGTCAGGGGGGGGCGGACGACGGTCAGTGGGGGCCGGCGGACGACGGGGGGTCTGTCGGGGGGCGGGGGGGACGACGACAGTCAGGGGCGGCGGCGAGAGGGTCCAGGGGGGCGGACGACGACGAAGTCGGGGCCCGGGGGAACGACGGTCAGTCGGGGGGGGACAACGCGGTCATCAGGGCGGGGACGAGACGGTCAGTAGGGGCGGGGGAGACGGGGGCTGTCAGGGGCGGCGGACGACGACGGTCGTCGGGGGCGGCGGACGACACAGTCAGTCGGGGGGGCGGGGACGCGAGGGTCAGTGGGGGCGGTGGACGACGCCCGGTCGGGGGGGCCACTCGGGCCAGGCGGCTGGGTCGGGGGGTCATTTGGGGCCGGGCGGGGGTTCAGGGGGTCCCCGGGGCCGGGCACCCGGGTCGGTCGGGGGGTCACTGGCCCAGGCAGGGGTGGGTCAGGGGGTCCCGGGCCGGGCAGGGGTCGGAAGGGGTCCTGGGCCGGCACGGTCGGCCCAGGGGGCCCACGGGGCCAGGCGCGGTGGTAGGGGGTAAACTCGGGCCAGGGGCAGGGTCGGTCAGGGGGTCACTGGGCCCGGGCAGGGGTCGGTCAGGGGGTCAACACCGAGCAGCCCCGGACCGGTGAAAAAACGAGCTCTGGGGGGGGGGGAGAGACAAACTCGGGGGGAGGGGGGGAGAGAGAAAAAATAGGGGGGGGGGGGAGAGCAAATCGGGGAAGGGGGGGGGAAGACAAAAGGGGAGGGGGGGGAGAGGGGGACAAGGGGGAAGGGGGGGGGGGAGAGGGCACCCGGGGGGGAGGGGGAGGGGGGGATCACAGCAGCGGGGTACTTACAATCAAAAGCAGCAGCGGCTGGGGCAGCAGCGGCGGGGGCGGCGGCGATCGGCCGGGGGGCCCCGCAGCGGCGGGGCCGTTGGCGATCGGGGCGATCCCCGGCGGGGGGGGGTCACACCACGTGGGCACGGTCGGTGGCAGCGGGGGCCAGGGGGTGCACCCCTAGGTCCCCCGACAGAGTGGAGGATGAGCTCGGTGGCCATATTGTGAAAATCCCCCCGCACATCTGTTTGGGGGCTTGATCACATGGTGCTAGCCCCCAATAGATCGGGGGGGGGCACACACCTACGTGCCCCAGCCAATGCCTGATGCTTTGAGCATCGGGTTTTGGCCAAATGAAAATTACACCAATTTCTATTGGGGTAATGTTTTAATCATCACTATTGACTATTGTCACTTAACCAGCCCAAACGGAGGGCTCCTAGCCACGGGGGGGGGGAAAACCCCTCCCCTGGGGTCATCTAAGGGGGTCCCCCATCTGCGCTCATTAACCCTTTCGTGAACCCCGGTTTTAAAAGAGCCCGCAGCAAGGGGAAACCCCGATGACGCAGCGGGATCGCCCCCGGGCGGGGAAAGGTGATGTTTCCTTTGGGGCCAACACTGCGCCCCGGGCGGGAAGGGGTTAAAAACATAAAGGGCAGTCGGAATTCTAATGTTATTTGCTCACAATAATGTTGGAAATATTTTAAAAAGATTTGGAAAGGAAAAATTCAAGGGGGGAGAAGAAAAAAAGGGGGGGGGAAGGCAAACTTAAAGGGGAGGGAAAAAAACCCCCGGGGGGGGGAAAAGGGCCCTTTTAAAAGGGGGAGGGGAAGAAAAGCCACCAGGAGGAAAAAGGGGGACGTTTTTCAAGCAGGCTTTTTTTACAATCAAAAGGAAGACCTAGACCCCGGGGGCGGGTTTGGGGGGAAACAGGGGCCCTTCTGACCCGGGGGGTCTGGCGGGGGCTACCCTTGGCAGGGTCTTTTTTAAAACAAGTCTATTTTTTTTAAAAATTTTTAAGGCCCCCACCAAAAGGGGAAAAATTTTTTTAATTTGGGGGCCATTTTTTAAAAACTTTAAAAAGAATTTGGATTTAAACCTTAAATACAGGGTTTTCCTTAAAACCCCCAAAATCAGTTTTTGGGGGGGGAAAATTTTTTTCAAAAAAATCCCCAACCAAATTTTCCTTGCTTTTAAACACCCCATTTTTTTGGCCAAAAAATAAAACTTTAAAAAAGAAAAGGTTATGTTAAAATCTTTCCTTTTTTGCCTTTTGAAAACTTAAGACCCCAAATAATTCCCTTTTTCCACGGGGGGAAAAAAAATTTTAAAAAAGGGGGTATCAAGGTTTCCCCTTTTTTTCCCGGTTTAAATTTAAAAAAAATTTGTGAAGGTTAAAAAGCCCCAGAAAAAAAGGTTTTTCCCAGCGTTATGGGGAACGGGGGAAACTATTTTTTTTTTTTCCCAAAAAAATGGGGTCCAAAGGGTTTAAAATCAAAAAAGGCCCCAGATCGGGAATTCTAATGTTTTTGGGCATCACAAAAATTGTTGAGAAAATTTTTTAAACCTTTTGAATTGAAAAAAATTTGCTCTTTCAGACGTTGCTGGAAAAAGGAAAAGAAAAAACCCCCTTTGATTTTTCCCGAAAGGATGAAAGGGAAATCCGTTTTTCTATGAAGGTAAAGATTTTTTTTTTCTTTTTACTTTCAAAAAGGGGAAAGGAACCCTTTGATCCCGCGTGTTTGAACACCCCAACCTTATGATCTGGAGCCCAGACGCGTTTACCTTGGGCCCCAACGAGATCTGTTTTAAAAATCTATTTTATTTAATTTTTTTTATGAAAATTTTTGGGAAAGGGAAAATACCCCTATCCCCTTTAAAGGAAAAAGTTTCATTTCCATTGTTTTTTAAAAAGACAAAACAAAAATATTAAGCCCCTTAATCTTAAAAAAACAGTGATTTCCCAATTTAAAAAAGAAAAATTCATAATAAAAAAATTTTTTTTAATCTTTTCAACACAATGAACCAATAAATTCCCTTTTAAATTTCTCATTTTTTTGATGCCCTGGAGTCAAACATCGACTGTTGCAAAAAAAAGGGTAAAATTTTAGAAAACTTGTCTATTTTTTTCTTTTGCAAAAACTATAGACTTGAAAAATTCCTTTTCTTTAAATTTGGGAAAAACTTAATATAAATTTGTTAAAGGGAAATTTTTTTTTACCCATGTTTTAAATAAGAGAAAATGTGAAAGGGAAACATATTCCCTTTTCAGAAAAAAGGTTTCCGGGCGAGTCGGAATAAATTTTTAGGACTAGGTTTTTTTTTCATAAAAAGGGTCAAATAATTGAGGATCCAAAAGGTTTAAAAAATCTTTAAAGGGGTCAATCGAATTCAAAGTGTTTTTTGGTAATCAAAAAATAATGTTGAGAGAATAAAAACCCATTAATTTAAAATTACTTTTTCCCAACCCCAGTGTGCGGAAGAAGGCAATTTAAAAACCCCTTTGGGTTTTTTCCCGTAGGAGAAAGGGACCCTTTATCATTTTAATGTAGAATGATTTTTTTTTTTTAAACATCAAAAAAGGGGAAAAAAACCCCATTGACCCCCCCCGAGGGATTTGAACACGCAACCTTCTGATTTGGAGTCAGCCCGCTACCCGTTGCCCCACGAGTTTCTGTTTTAAATCTATTTTGGGTTTTTTTTTAAATAAAAATTTAAAATTTGAAGGAATACCCCAAATGCCATCGGGAAAATAGTTTCATTTTGCCCATTGTTCAAAAAAGGGCAAAACCCAAAGAGGGTTTAACCCTTAATCTTAAAAAAACAGTTTTTCCAATTTAAAGCAAATCATGTAATAAAATAGGATTTTTTAATCTTTTTCAACCCCCAAATTCCCCAAAATCAACTTCTTTGAACTACTCACCCTTTTTGATGTTGGAGTCCCCATCGTACTTGTTAAAAAAAAAAGGGTGATTTTTAAAAAGGTCTCTTTTTTTTCTTTTGCAAAAAACATATAGACGCAAAATTCCTGTTTCATTCAGATTTGGAAAAACTTAATAAAATCATTTGTATAAAGGTTTTTTTTTTTACCCATCTTCAATAAAAGAAAGAGTGTAAGTAAACATTATTCCCTTTCAAAAAAAGGGTTTTGTTCGTCATCGGAATCTTTTGGGCCCTTTGTTTCCTTTTTTCATAAAAAGCCCAAAATTTTGGGGGACCCAAAAAGTATTTAAAATCATAAATCAACCCGGAATTTCCAAAATTTTATTTTTAATCCCAAAAATTTTAAAAAAATTTTAAAAACCATTGAATTTTTAAAAATTTGACCCCGGACCTTTTGGGGCTGAAAAAAGGCAAAAAAAAAACCCCTTTATTTTTTCCCATGGGATAAAAGGGACCCGTTTACCCAATGAAGGGTAGAATGATTTTTCCATCTTTTTACTATAAAAAAAGGGAAAAAAACCTTTGGGATCCTGACGGATTTAAACCCGGAAAACCTTCTGATCTGGATCAGACGCGCAAACCTTTTGCCCACAAATTTCCTTTTTTAAAAAATTCTATTTTAGTCATTTTTTTTAAAAAAAATTTTTAAAAAGGGGAAAAACCCCTCCCCCCAAGGGGGAAAAAATTTTTCCCATTTTCCCATTTTTTTTAAAAAAGATAACAAAAATTTTTAAAAGCCCCTTAATTTTAAAATTTCATTTTTTTTCCCCAATTTTTAAAAAAAAAATTTTTCATTAAAAAAAAAAAAGGGTTTTTTTTAATCTTTCCAAAAATGCACCCAACCAACTTCAAAAAACCCCTACTCTTTTTTTGTTTTGGGCCCCCCAAAACACTAAACTTTTAAAAAAAAAAAGGGGAAATTTTAAAAACAGTCCCATTTTTTCTTTTGCGGAAATTTAAACTGCAAAATTTTTTTAATTCAGATTGGAAAAATTTAAAAAATTTTTTTTTTAAATAAAGGTTTTTTTTTTTTACCCTGTTTCCCCAATAAAGAAAAAGATTTAATAAAAATATTCCTTTAAAAAAAAGGGGTTTCCCCGGGTTCTTTTTTTCCAAAATTTTTTTTTAGGCCATTTTTTTTTTCATAAAAAGTCAAAATGATTGAGGACCAAAAGTGTTTTTAAAATAAAAAAGGGGTAAAGGGGGGAAAATTTCCAAAAAAAATTTTATTTTTTTAACAAAAATGTTGAGAAAATATTAAATTTTTTGAATTGAAAAAAAAAAGTCCTTTCAAAAGTGTGCGGGAAAGGGAAGGCAAGAAAAAACCCTTTTGTTTTTTCCCCAGGGATGAAAGGGATCCTTTTTTTATGAATTTTAGAAGGGATTCCCTTCTCTTTCTATAAAAAGGGGAAAAAAACCCATTGACCCCGACGTGTTTTTGAACCCCAAAATTTGACGGGAGTAGCGGTTTTTTTTTAAAAAAACTTTTTTAAAAATATTTTAGTTTTTTTTTTTAGGGAAAATTTTTAAAAAGGGGAAATACCCAAACCATGGGAAATATTTTCTTTTTCCCTTTGGTTCTAAAAAAAACAAAAAAGAATGTTTAAAGTTTTTAAATTTTAAAAATACAGGTTTTCCTTTTTAAAAGAAAAATCATGTAAAAAAATTTTTTTTTTTAATAAAAAAACAAAAAAAATGCAGCCAACCCTTAAAAAAACCCCACTCATTTTTTTGATGGTGGAGTCAAAAATTTCGATTTAAAAAAAAAAATGAAGGAGAAAATGTTCATTTTTTTTTTTTGCAGGAAAAAAGACAAAAAAATTTCCCGTTTCATTCAGTTTGGGAAAAAAAATTAAATATCTTTTGTAAAAGGTTTTTTTTTTCCCCATGTTCAAAAGAGGAAAATGTGTAAGTAAAATATTGCCTTTCAAAAAAAGGTTTCCTGTTTTTGGGGGGGAAATTTAAATTTTTGGGCCCCTGTTTTTTTTTTAAAAAAAGTATAATTTGAGGAAAAAAATTTTTTTTTTTAAAAAAATTTTTAAAGTTCAGATGGAAATTTCCCAAATTTATTTGTATACAATAATTTGAGAGAATAAAAACCCCCATTAAATTGAAAAAAAAAGTTTTTTCAGACAGGGGGGGAAAAAGGGCAAGTAAAAGCCTTGTTTTTTCCCCGGGGGAAAAAGGGGGACCCCGTTTATATTAAATGTAAATGGGTTCCTTTTTTTTCTATAAAAAAAGGGGAAAAAACCATTGATCCCACGTGATTTGAACAAAAAAACCTTTTAATTGGAAACCCCCCCCTTTTCCTTGCCCCAGAGTTTTTTAAAAAACTATTTTGTTTTTTTTTTGAAAATTTTAAAAAGGGGAATTTCCCTCTATCCCACAGGAAAATAGTTTCTTTTTGTTTTTTGTTCAAAAAGACTAAAAAAAGTTTTTAAGCCCTTTTAATTTTAAAAAATTCGGGTTTTCCCAAATTTTTTAAAAAAAAAAATCATGAAATTTAAAATGGATTTTTTTAATCATACAAAAAACAAGCGCCAATAAACTTCAAAAAAATACTATTTTTTGATGGTGGAGTCGGACACCGATTTTTGAAAAAAAAGTGAAGTGAAAAAACATTTTCCCATTTTTTTTTTTGGGGGGAAAACATTAGTTTGCAAAATTCCTTTTTATTTCTTTTTGGGAAAAATTAATATATATTTGTTAAAAGGGTTTTTTTTTTTTTACCCTTTTTCAATAAGAGAAAAAGTGTGTAAGTAAATATTTTCCCTTTAAAAAAAAGGGTTTTTTCCTGTTCGTAGTGGGAAAATAAGGGTTTAGGACCTGTTTTTTTTTCCCATCAAAGTCAAAATGTTTGGGGGACCCTAAAAGTGTTTAAAAATATAAAGGTCAGAAAAAAAATTCCCAAATTTTTTATTTGTCAAAAAAATAATGTTGGGGGGAAATATTAAACCAAAAAATTTTGAAAAAAAAAGTTTTTTTCGACAGTGTGGGGGAAAAAGGGGAAAAAAAAAAACCTTGTTTTTTCCCCAGGGGATAAAAGGGATTTTTATCAAAAATTTTGTAGAATGAGTTCCTTCTCTTTACTTAAAAAAGGGAAAAAAACCTTTGATCCCGAGGGGTTTTGAAACGCAACCTTTGATCGGGAGTCGACGGCAAATTTTCGCACGAGCCCTTTTAAAAAAATTTTTTGTTTTTTTTTATTAGGGAAAAATTTTTTGAAGGAATACCCTCCCCCAAAAGGGAAAAAAATATTTTCTTTCCCCCAAATTTTTTAAAAAACATAAAAAAGAATGTTTAAAAGCCCCCTTAATCTTAAAAAAAAGGGTTTTCCCAAATTTTAAAAAAAAAAAAACATGTAATAAAATATTTTTTTTTAAAATCATAAAACAAAAATGAGCCAATCAATTATTAAATACTCATTTTTTTTGATTGTGGATTTTCAGACACCCATGTTAAAAAAAAGGGTGTTTTTTAAAAAATGTTCTTTTTTTTTTTAAAGGAAAAAATATGACTCCCAAAAATTCCCGTTTCTTTTAGATTGGAAAAACTTAATATATCTTTTTACGGGTTTTTTTTTTTCCCCATGCTTAAATAAGAGGAAAGATGTGTAAGAAAACTTTTCCCTTTCAAAAAAAAGGGTTTTCCCTGTTCTAGGGGAATCAATTTAGGCCCATGTTTTTTTTTTTAAAAAAAAGTATAATGATTGAGGATCCTAAAGTGTTTTAAAATAAAAATTTCAGATGGAAATTTTCCCAAAAATTTTTTTTGTTCACAAATAATTTTTGAGGTATTAAACCATTAAATTTAAAAAAAAAAAGTCTCTTTCGAAGTGTGGGGGAAGAAAAAAAGGGTTAAAACCCCTTTTTTTTTTTCCCCCGTGGATAAAAGGGACCCGTTTTTTATGAATGTAGAATAAATTTATCTTTTACAAAAAAAAAAATGGGAAAAAAACCTTTGATCCCGCGTGATTTGAACAAAAAACCCCTTTTGATCTGGGTAAAAATTTCCCCTTTTGCCCCACGAGATTTTTTAAAAAGTTTTTTAGTTATTTTTTTTTTGAAAATTATTTGAAGGAATACCTTTCCCTTTGGGGAAAATAGTTTTTTTTCCCATTTTTCAAAAAAAAACTAAAAAAGAATGATTAAGACCTTAATTTTAAAAATACGGGTTTTTTCCCAAATTTTAAAAAGAAAAAATCATGAATTTAAAATGGTTTTTTTTTTAATATCCAAAAAAAAATGCACCCAAAAATTTCTTTAAAAATTACTCATTTTTTGATGTGGGGAGTCAGCATAAATTTTAAAAAAAAAAAGGTGATTTAGAAACATGTCTCTTTTTTCTTTTAAAAACATTAGACTGAAAAATTCTGTTTCATTCAGTTTGGGAAAAAAACTTTTTTAATCATTTGTTTTCGGGTTTTTTTTTTCCCCCATGCTTAAATAAGAAAAAAAGGGAGTGAAAGTAAAAATACCCCCTTTTTCAAAAAAAAGGTTTTTCCTGTTCTGGGAATAAATTTTGGGCCCTGTTTTTTTTTCAAAAAATCATAATGTTTGGGGACCCCTTAAAGGTTTAAAAATCATAAATTTTCAGATGGGAATTCCAAATTTTTTTTGAAATCCAAAAATGTTAAAGGAAAATTTTTAAAACCTTTTGAAGTGTGCTGGAAGAAGGCAAGTAAAACGCCTTGATTTTTCCCAGTAGGATGAAAGGGATCCGTTTATCATATGAATGTAGAATGAATTCCTATCTCTTTACTATCAAAAATGGGAAAGAACCATTGATCCCGACGTGATTTGAACACGCAACCTTTGATCTGGAGTCAGACGTGCTTCCGTTGCGCCACGAGATCTGTTTAAAAAGCTATTTTAGTCTATTTTTATTATGAAAATTATTTGAAGGAATACCTCTATGCCATCAGTAAAATAGTTTCATTTTGCCATTGTTCTAAAAAGACATAACAAAGAATGATTAAGACACCTTAATCTTAAAATACAGGGATTTCCAATTTAAAAGCAAAATCATGTAATAAAATAGGATTTTTTTAATCATACAACAACAATGCAGCCAATCAAACTTCATTGAAATACTCATCTTTTTGATGCGTGGAGTCAAGACACTCGACTGTTGCAAAAAAAAGCTGAAGTGAGAAACATGTCTCAGTTTTTCTTTTGCAGGAACATATAGACTGCAAAATTCCTGTTTCATTCAGATTGGAAAAACTTAATATATCATTTGTATACAGGTATTTTTTTTTACCCATGCTTCAATAAGAGAGAAAGATGTGTAAGTAATATATTGCCTTTCAAAAAAAGGTTTCCTGTTCGTAGTCGGAATCAAGTTTAGGACCATGTTTCTTTTTTATACAAAGTCATAATGATTGAGGATCCTAAGTGATTTAAAATCATAAAGGTCAGATCGGAATTCCAAATTTTATTTGTCATCACAATAATGTTGAGAGAATATTAAACCATTGAATTGTAAAAAAAGTCTCTTGCAGACAGTGTGCTGGAAGAAGGCAAGTAAAATGCCTTGATTTTTCCCAGCAGGATGAAAGGGATCCGTTTATCATATGAATGTAGAATGAGTTCCTATCTCTTTTACTATCAAAAATGGGAAATAACCATTGATCCCGACGTGATTTGAACACGCAACCTTCTGATCTGGAGTCAGACGCGCTACGTTGCGCCACGAGATCTGTTTAAAAATCTATTTTAGTCTATTTTTATTATGAAAATTATTTGAAGGAATACCTCTATGCATCAGGAAAATAGTTTCATTTTGCCATTGTTCTAAAAAGACATAAACAAAGAATGATTAAGCACCTTAATCTTAAAATACAGGGATTTCCAATTTAAAAGCAAAATCATGTAATAAAATAGGATTTTTTTAATCATACAACAACAATGCACCCAATCAACTTCATTGAACTATTATCTTTTTGATGCGTGGAGTCAGACACTCGACTGTTGCAAAAAAAGCTGAAGTGAGAAACATGTCTCAGTTTTTCTTTTGCAGGAACATATAGACTGCAAAATTCCTGTTTCATTCAGATTGGAAAAATTTAATATATCATTTGTATACAGGTATTTTTTTTTACCCATGCTTCAATAAGAGAGAAAGATGTGTAAGTAAACATATTGCCTTTCAGTAAAAAGGTTTCCTGTTCGTAGTCGGAATCAAGTTTAGGACCATGTTTCTTTTTTCATACAAAGTCATAATGATTGAGGATCCTAAAGTGATTTAAAATCATAAAGGTCAGATCAGAATTCCAAATTTTATTTGTCATCACAATAATGTTGAGAGAATATTAAACCATTGAATTGTAAAAGTTGACTCTTTCAGACAGTGTGCTGGAAGAAGGCAAGTAAAACACCTTGATTTTTCCCAGTAGGATGAAAGGGATCGGTTATCATATGAATGTAGAATGAGTTCTTCTCTCTTTACTATCAAAAATGGGCAAGAACCATTGATCCCGACGTGATTTGAACACACAACCTTCTGATCTGGAGTCAGACGCGCTACCGTTGCACCACGAGATCTGTTTAAAAATCTATTTTAGTCTATTTTTTATTATGAAAATTATTTGAAGGAATACCCCTATGTCATCAGGAAAATAGTTTCATTATGCCATTGTTCTAAAAAGACATAACAAAGAATGATTAAGCACCTTAATCCTAAAATACAGTGATTTCCAATTTAAAAGTAAAATCATGTTATAAAATAGGCTTTTTTAATCATACAACATTGCAGCCAATCAACTTCATTGAACTACTCATCTTTTTGATGCGTGGAGTCAGACACTCGACTGTTGCAAAAAAAGCTGAAGTGAGAAACATGTCTCAGTTTTTCTTTTGCAGGAACATATAGACTGCAAAATTCCTGTTTCATTCAGATTGGAAAAACTTAATATATCATTTGTATACAGGTATTTTTTTTTACCCATGCTTCAATAAGAGAGAAAGATGTGTAAGTAAACATATTGCCTTTCAGTAAAAAGGTTTCCTGTTCGTAGTCGGAATCAAGTTTAGGACCATGTTTCTTTTTTCATACAAAGTCATAATGATTGAGGATCCTAAAGTGATTTAAAATCATAAAGTTCAGATCGGAATTCCAAATTTTATTTGTCATCACAATAATGTTGAGAGAATATTAAACCATTGAATTGTAAAAAATGACTCTTTCAGACAGTGTGCTGGAAGGAGGCAAGTAAAACGCCTCGATTTTTCCCTGTAGGATGAAAGGGATCAGTTTATCATATGAATGTAGAATGAGTTCTTATCTCTTTACTATCAAAAATGGGAAGGAACCATTGATCCCGATGTGATTTGAACACGCAACCTTCTGACCTAGAGTCAGACGCGCTACCGTTGCGTCACAAGATCTGTTTGAAAATCTATTTTAGTCTATTTTTATTATGGAAATTATTTAAAGGATTACCCCTATGCTATCAGGAAAATAGTTTCATTATGCCATTGTTCTAAAAAGACATAACAAAGAATGATTAAGCACCTTAATCTTAAAATACATTGATTTCCAATTTAAAAGCAAAATCATGTAATAAAATAGGCTTTTTTAATGATACAACAACAATGCAGCCAATCAACTTCATTGAACTACTCATCTTTTTGATGTGTGGAGTCAGATACTTGACTGTTGCAAAAAAAGGTGAAGTGAGAAACATGTCTCAGTTTTTCTTTTGCAGGAACATATAGACTGCAAAATTCCTGTTTCATTCAGATTGGAAAAACTTAATTTATCATTTGTATACAGGTATTTTTTTTTACCCATGCTTCAATAAGAGAGAAAGATGTGTAAGTAAACATATTGCCTTTCAAAAAAAGGTTTCCTGTTCGTAGTCGGAATCAAGTTTAGGACCATGTTTCTTTTTTCATACAAAGTCATAATGATTGAGGATCCTAAAGTGATTTAAAATCATAAAGGTCAGATCAGAATTCCAAATTTTATTTGTCATCACAATAGGGTCATTCCATGTCAAGTGATCCAAAAATGAATATTTTTTTTCCCTGACGTTCTCAGATTTTTTTAAATTTTTTTTCTATATGAAGAACAACTTTATTTAATTACAAAAAAAAAGTTTTGAATTTTTTTCTTTATCAGTTAATTTTTTACAGATTTTTAAAATTTTAAAAAAGTGTGAATTTTGGCCTGGTATGGCTTTACATTTTCTATCATATCTCGGGCTAGAAATAAGATAGAGAAACAAAATAAACACCAATCTACTCAGAACTGTCCAGGCTTTCACCAGATATGTCACAAGAGGATCTTTGTTAATTTTTTACCCATGTGATCGCAAGCGCAAAACTTTAAAACGCATTTCCGAAAAATCGGCGCGCTTTAAATATTTCAAACACTGCCCATGTGTCTGCTATACTCTTAGCCACATCTGTACCAAATTTCAAGCTGGGTTCGCAATGGGATCATATTTTAACATATTTTACTATTAATAGCGTCAATGGGTCATTCCATATCAAGTGATCTAAATATGAATATTTTTTTTTACCTGACGTCTTTAGATTTTTTTTTTTTTTTCCTTTATGAAGTACAACTTTAGTTAATTACAAATTAAAAGTTTAGAATTTTTTTTTTCATCAGTTAATTTTTTACAGATTTTTAAAGTTTAAAAAAAGGGTGAATTTTGGCCTTGTATGACTTTACATTTTTTTATCTCAGGCTAGAAATAAGATAATGAAGTGGGAGAGGCATCATTTTACTCAGAACGGTAACAGCTTTCATTTGAGATGTTACAAGACTATGTTTCTTTATATCAAATTCAAACTATTGATGGGCAATTGTGAAAAAATGACTGATTGTGTTCTTGGTGATTTTTGAATTGACACTATAATAGTTAAATATTTTGCACTTAGGTCCAATGAATGCGTCCATGGGGTCAAGCTGGGACAGAGTCATCACAAATTAGCCTTATTTGCAGATGACCTGCTACTTTACATCTCCCAGCCCCTGGTCTCCATCCCTTCGGTCTTAATGGAGTTTGAACGGTTCGGACAATTGAGCAACTTTAAAGTGAATTGCTCCAAAATATTTCTTTGCCTGGAGAATTGGTTTCTCATCTATCTAAACAGATCCCATTTAATGGAAAGTAGAAGCCATTAAGTACTTGGGAGTCCTTATACCAAAAGATCTTAAACAAATATTCAATTTAAATTATCGACCCCTTTTGACTAACGCAGAATCGGCATTTACCTCCTATAGACAATTAAAGCTATCCTGGTTCGGGAGAATAAACGTAGTCAAGATGGATGTCTTGCCCCGACTCTTATATACTTTTCAGACAGTTCCTGTTCTATTGGATAGAGGCTTCCTCTCCAAAATGCAATCTATGATCCTTAGATTTGTCTGGGGGGGCAAGAGGTCCAGATTGTGAATGAATATCCTATCCTTGCCCAAGAGGGGTTGGATTACCCAACATATGAGCGTACTTAGTGGCTTCCTCTCTTTTAGAGCTCTAGATTGGCATTATCATGCGTCCTCCAAGAAATGGGTAGGGGTGGAGCAAGAGGGTTTGGGGATTCCGCTGAAACACCTGCTTTGGATTTCCCCTAAAGACTCCACAGACCTAGTACCTTTGATAGACATGACCAGAAACACCTTGAAGGTATGGCATCTAGTGACGAAAACCCTCCGCTTAGACGACAGACTTAGCCCTTTGACTCCCCTTTTTTCCAACCCATCTTTCCCACCCGGATTTGACAGGCAGAGATTTTTATGTTGGCAGAGTGTGGATGACACCCGAGTAGGACAAACTCTGTCCAGTGGTGGTTTGCCCCCGATGGCAGAGCTACAACTCAAAGAACCTACGAGACCTCTGAAGTGGTTCCAATTTCTCCAATACAGAGCATACTTATATTCAGCTGACCACTCTTGCAGGGTAAGATTGACGCCCAAAGTATTGGAGAGGTTATTCCAACTGGAGGCTCCACCGAGGCGCAAAGTATAAGTTCTATACCAGGCCTTAGGGTCCATGAGAGAGCAGGGCACCCTTTACTTCCAACGTGCTTGGGACAGGAAATTGGGGTGTAGCATTTCAGAAGCTAATTGGCAGAAATGCTTTATATTTACTCACTCACTAGCTAGCGCTTGTTCTGCACAAGAAAGAAGCTATAAGCTGCTCACTAGATGGTACTTGTGCCCGACGACACTCCGGAACATGTTCCCTGGAACCCCTGATACCTGCTGGCGCTGTGGGGAAGAGAAGGGTACAATCATACACATTTGGTGGAGTTGTGGGGAAATCCAGCGGTTCTGGTCTGAGGTTTTCAATGCATACGCTCGGATAACAGGTAAACAAGCCGAATGCTGCCCAGAATCGGCAATGCTATCCATCTTTCCAGGTCCTATTGGGCTACAGAAGAGGGATATTCTCCGCTTTTGCATCTCGGCTGCTCGTGCTGTGATCCTGAGGTTCTGGAAATCAACCCGGGCTCTATCTCTACTTGATTGGTTCAAAGAATTGATGGACATATATCGAATGGAGGAGCTCGCAGCTGGTGCATCGGGATCTCGGAACAAATTCTTAGGGATTTTGGTTGAATGGATTCTTTTTCACGACTCTGCAGAATTTAGGAGTATCTTTTCCAGCACAGATAATATGGTTCGACCTCTGGCTGTTGGGGAGCCAGTGGGATGAGTACCCTTTCTCCTTCCCATACCTCACCCGTCCCCCCCCCTCCTTTTTTTCTTTTTTTCGTACGTGGCTTTTCTTTCCCAGTATAACTTTTTCTAATGGTTTTTGTTTCTTTTCTCTCTCTCTTCTTTTCTATCTCTCTTTTCTTCCCATCTGATACATTCAGTCTAGGTATTTCCTTTCTACACCTATACCTTCAGAATTCTAGTGAACATTAGACAGGTATCGGAAACTCTGAGCTGTGAGTAGATCATTAATATTTCGGCCTTCCTTTCCGGTACACCAGTTGATAGACTATTCCAACTAGGCCTCAACGGGTAATGACCCACTTACGCGGTCAACCTGTTAGAAGGGGTCAAATGATAAAAATCATTCTGCTGGGGCTGCTTGTCCCCTTGACATCAGAACATCTCAAAACCCTGAAAAAGGTTGTATACTTGAGTGTTTGGAATTATATTTAGATTGTAGTATATATTGCACCAGAGATAGGCGCAAAAGTAAATTTGCAGCTTATCTTAAAGTTACTAATAACTTTGTGAATTCTCTTTTTGTATATTTTATATGTCTCAAGATTTTGTTAAAAGATTACCGTATTTTTCGCTTTATAAGACGCACCTGATTATAAGACGCACCCCCAAATTTGGTGAAGAAAAAGAGAAAAAAATATTTTTTAATGTTAAATGGGGCCCGTGTTATAATGCAAGTGTCCGTCTTACAAATCATATAGGACACATGTCCCTCATAGCACCCTCATCTTGATATATTGTTCCTCATCCTGGGATATAACCCCCTTGTGCTGGCTCACGTCCCCCAGTGATGGCACACATCCCCACTTGCCCCTGTGCCTGCACTCAGCCCCCAGTGCAGGCACACTTGCCCCTGTGCCTGCACTCAGCCCCCAGTGCAGGCACACTTGCCCCTGTGCCTGTACTCATCCCCCAGTGCAGGCACACTTGCCCCTGTGCCTGCACTCAGCCCCCAGTGCAGGCACACTTGCCCCTGTGCCTGCACTCAGCCCCCAGTGCAGGCACACTTGCCCCTGTGCCTGCATTCAGCCCCCAGTGCAGGCACACTTGCCCCTGTGCCTGCACTCATCCCCCAGTGCAGGCACACTTGCCCCTGTGCCTGCACTCAGCCCCCAGTGCAGGCACACTTGCCCCTGTGCCTGCACTCAGCCCCCAGTGCAGGCACACTTGCCCCTGTGCCTGCACTCAGCCCCCAGTGCAGGCACACTTGCCCCTGTGCCTGCACTCAGCCCCCACTGCAGGCACATTTGCCCCTGTGCAGGCACAGCTTGCCCCATCACTGTTTAATGCTCCCCTGCTGGTGTGCACAGAATAAAAATAAAAAATCATTACTTCACCTTCCGACGATCGCGCTCCCTTCTGCCAGCTGATCGGTGACTTCCTGCTTTGGTCTCGGCATCGGGTCATGTGATCGGATATCATCACTATGCACTCCCGATGCCGAGACCAAAGCAGGAAGTCACCGATCAGCTGGCAGAAGGGAGCGCGATCGTCGGAAGGTGAAGTAATGATTTTTTATTTTTATTCTGTGCACACCAGCAGGGGAGCATTAAACAGTGATGGGGCAAGCTGTGCCTGCACAGGAAAGTGTGTGCAGGCACACCTGATATGCGCTGCACCCCTGTCCAGATCTTGGTGCTGGTTTCAGCACCAAGGTGATGGACAGCGGCAGTGCAGTGCATATTGGAGGAGGTTAATGAGCGGGAGCACGTGACCTCCCGCTGCCTCCTGAGGACCGCAGCCAGCCCGCCCCGGCTCCGGACACCACTGCACAGCTGCGCTCAGCCTCCCCAGCACTAAAGAACCCGTATATTCCCATTATAAGACGCACCCCCCACTT
>JARQOC010003333.1:0-17134 GCA_033576535.1 Allobates femoralis | reverse complement strand
TATCTGTCCAATAGACGGGCGACCTCCTCTGTGATCACATATGAGGCTTTCTTGTATTCCAGGCTTGGTCTTGACTTGCTGGTTTCTTTTAAAGTGTGACTTGTTCTCTGGGGAGGCGCTGATGACACCACGGCTCGGTCTTGCACCTTAGCACATGGGTTGTCGTCTCCCTGAAACTGACAAATCTGCAATTATTTTATAAATGGACAAAACTGTTAGTTTGTTTTGTTCCGTATAAGAAAGCAAGGCAGGAGGTCGAGCGCCTAAACCCCAGATCATATTCCACATAGAGCACAGCCTTCTCCGGCACCGGAGTCTTAATATTGCAATGAGCTGAAATGGTTTTGTGTAAAATGTTTCATCTTGTATAAGACTGATAGAAATCCTGCTCAGCGACTATAATGGCCGGGAAGGACGGGTGATGGCCAATATTGCTGCACTGCATGTCTTGTTATACACATGTTTTTCCTTTGCTTGTATTGGAAGAACACAAAAAAAGCAGATAAAAATTAGACCTAATTTCACACAAAACTCTGAAAATTGTCCACACAAATTTGTCAACTTTTCAAGATTATGAAAACAACTTTGTTTCCAGCATGTGATTCTCCTGTGACAGTAACAGGTGCGGGCAATATGAAAATCACACCTGAAACCAGGTAAAAGGGGAGAAGTTGTCTCAATATTTGCATTGTGTCTGTGTGTGCCCCATGGAGAACAGAAAGAGGAGAAAAGAACTGTCTGATAACAAGAACCAAAATTGTGCAAAATTATCAACAATCTCAAGGTTCTAAATCACCAGAGATCTTGATGTTCCTTTGTCCACCGTGTACAACATAATCAAGACGTTTGCCCCCATTGGCACTGTAGCTAATCTCCCTTGACGTGGACGGCAGAGAAAAATTGATAAGGTTGTAACGCAGGATAGTCTGGATGGTGGAAAAGTCCCAATCAAGTTCCAAAAGAAATTCAAGCCGTCCTGCAGGATCTGGGAGAATCCGTGTCAGCACAAACGATCAGACCACATGTGAATGGCATGAAACGCTATGAAGGAGACCCAAAAGGACTCCGCGGCTGACACAAAGATGGAAAAAGCCAAACTGTATGTGAGTAACCAAAATCCTTCTGGTCTTGTCAAAAGATGAGACAAGATAGAGCTTTTGGGGTAAAACACATCGTTCTACTGTTTACCGAAAACAGAATGAGGCCTACAAAGAAAAGAGCACATGATCTACAGTCACATATGGGGGAGGTCAGAGAAAAGAGCACAGGATCTACAGTCACATATGGGGAAGTCAGAGAAAAGAGCACAGGAGCTACAGTCACATATGGGGAGGGCAGAGAAAAGAGCACAGGACCTACAGTCACATATGGGGGAGGTCAGAGAAAAGAGCACAGGACCTACAGTCACATATGGGGGAGGTCAGAGAAAAGAGCACAGAGCTACAGTCACATATGGGGGAGGTCAGAGAAAAGAACACAGGACCTACAGTCACATATGGGGGAGGTCAGAGAAAAGAGTACAGGACCTACAGTCACATATGGGGGAGGTCAGAGAAAAGAACAGAGGACCTACAGTCACATATGGGGGAGGTCAGAGAAAAGAACACAGGACCTACAGGCACATATGGGGGAGGTCAGAGAGAAAAGCACAGGATCTACAGCCACATATGGGGGAGGGCAGAGATGTTTTGGCCGTTCTCCTGCCTCTTGCATTCGGGGTCTTGACTGTGTACAACACATCATGAAATCTGAAGATACCAGAGGATTTTGGGTGACAATGTAGAGCCCGGTGTCAGAAACCTGGGGGCGTCCTAGGTCAGGGGTCTCCAGCAGAACAATGACCCCAAACATCAAGAAACCTCAGAAATGGAGGAAACAAAGTGCCGGAGAGATCTGAAGGGGCAGCAATGACCGGATCTAAATCCCATTGATCACCCATGGAGAAATCTGAAGGGGCAGCAATGACCGGATCTAAATCCCATTGATCCCCTGTGGAGAGATCTGAAGGGGCAGCAATGACTGGATCTAAATCCCATTGATCACCTGTGGAGAGATCTGAAAATTGGGAGAAGACGAGAGATCGGGAGCAGATTATAAAGAGGAGAAACTCCAGGAGGATCTTGTGGAGGTCACAGGAGGCGACTGACTGCAGGGTTTATTCATCCACATATTAGATGAGGGAACAATTGTGTCTGGGAGATTTAGGAGTTTATGTGAAATTCTCTCCACTTTTCCTTATTGTATGTTTTTATTTTTTGTGTTCCAGCTCACACACAAGACATTACTGTGTAACAATTAATGATTGCAGTAATTTTCTGGGAGAAAATCTTCATTTTCGGGGTCACTGTCGAGGTGCCGACACTCTCGGCCTTGATTATATAATGAATTGTGAACTTTGCTTTCCTCACATAGAAGTGGCGACATTGGAATTCCTGAGAATGTAACAACCTTGTAGTTTTGGTTAATTGGCTACAAACGTTCCATTTTCTTCCTTCCGTATCTATAGATGGAGACTCTTTAATATATACATATAGATCTCGCTGCTGTTGTGCTCCAGGGAGGGGTGTAAAACCCATAAACAATGTGATATATAATATTTTTTCCCTCGCCCCTTTTAAATAAATACCGATCAGCTTTATGTTCAGAGACAATAGGAGCCGTTGGCTTAAATTTGCAGTTTACAGTATTTATGGCTGTAATATGAAGGTGCTGGCATCGTAATTTCATGCCCCAATGAGAAGAGCAAGGTCGAGGAGAATGCCTCTATCCACATCTGCTAACACACTAACTCATAAACAAGAGCCGTCTGTATCAGGTAGCGCAGAATCCGCCGCCTAATGAAATACAGCACAGCTTTCCATTACTGTTAGTTTTTACTGTGTCGTCATTACGTGTAATTTATGTTTAAAAAATTCAATTTTATACAGGGCTCTGGGAAATAGGGGTCTTACGGGTCAGCCGGGGACTTTTAACGGCTCTCTCGCCCTGTGCGCTCTCCCAACTCAACCTTAACCCCCTCATTACCACCGCCGCCGCCGCCTGAGGCTCCTCGCTTTAGGGGCTTATAGGGGGTGGGGGGCTGCGTATCCCGTTCACTACGTTTAAAATAAGAAAGCCATCAATATGGGGGTAAATAGCTAATGAGTCGCAACAGAATTGATCGCGTCTCACACAGCCAACTATAGGAGGAAAATGGTAACGGATAACGTAGCAGAGCTGAGTTTGTCATTTAAACAACCTGTGGTGGAGGTACAACGTGCAGTATGCGATTTACCCTACTGCTGCAGGAACATGTACTATATAAACATTAATAGGGGCAGTCAACATGTACAAATGGCGCAAATTCAGCTCTGCTACATGTATACATACAGCAGGGGACCCCGAGACATCAGATTAGGCAGTAAAGATGCATCGAGGTTTTAGGACCCAACAAATATTGCGATAAGAGATCACTGACACCGGGCTGGGACTGTAATATGGCTGATGCTAAAGTCACTGATGCCGACCCAAAAGCCATGAAATTGGCAAACGACCAGCAGAAGATGACAGGACTAATGGTTCCCATTTTCTTTGCAGCTTCAGCTATTAAATGGCTGAAACATCACATGCCATATATAGTGAATGGTGTATCTAATCTATCTAACTCTGATGTGTCACTGTGTACATGTACATACATTACATTACTGATCCTGAGTTACCTCCTGTCTTATACTCCAGAGCTGCACTCACTATTCTGCTGGTGCAGTCACTGTGTACATACATTACATTACTGATCCTGTTTTACCTCCTGTCTTATACTCCAGAGCTGCACTCACTATTCTGCTGGTGCAGTCACTGTGTACATACATTACATTACTGATCCTGAGTTACCTCCTGTATTATACCCCAGAGCTGCACTCACTATTCTGCTGGTGCAGTCACTGTGTACATACATTACATTACTGATCCTGAGTTACCTCCTGTCTTATACTCCAGAGCTGCACTCACTATTCTGCTGGTGCAGTCACTGTGTACATACATTACATTACTGATCCTGAGTTACCTCCTGTATTATACTCCAGAGCTGCACTCACTATTCTGCTGGTGCAGTCACTGTGTACATACATTACATTACTGATCCTGAGTTACCTCCTGTCTTATACTCCAGAGCTGCACTCACTATTCTGCTGGTGCAGTCACTGTGTACATACATTAAATTACTGATCCTGAGTTACCTCCTGTATTATACCCCAGAGCTGCACTCACTATTCTGCTGGTGCAGTCACTGTGTACATACATTACATTACTGATCCTGAGTTACCTCCTGTCTTATACTCCAGAGCTGCACTCACTATTCTGCTGGTGCAGTCACTGTGTACATACATTACATTACTGATCCTGAGTTACCTCCTGTCTTATACTCCAGAGCTGCACTCACTATTCTGCTGGTGCAGTCACTGTGTACATACATTACATTACTGATCCTGAGTTACCTCCTGTCTTATACTCCAGAGCTGCACTCACTATTCTGCTGGTGCAGTCACTGTGTACATACATTACATTACTGATCCTGAGTTACCTCCTGTATTATACTCCACAGCTGCACTCACTATTCTGCTGGTGCAGTCACTGTGTACATACATTACATTACTGATCCTGAGTTACCTCCTGTATTATACTCCAGAGCTGCACTCACTATTCTGCTGGTGGAGTCACTGTGTACATACATTACATTACATTACTGATCCTGAGTTACCTCCTGTATTATACTCCAGAGCTGCACTCACTATTCTGCTGGTGCAGTCACTGTGTACATACATTACTGATCCTGAGTTACCTCCTGTATTATACTCCAGAGCTGCACTCACTATTCTGCTGGTGCAGTCACTGTGTACATACATTACATTACTGATCCTGAGTTACCTCCTGTATTATACTCCAGAGCTGCACTCACTATTCTGCTGGTGCAGTCACTGTGTACATACATTACATTACTGATCCTGAGTTACCTCCTGTATTATACTCCAGAGCTGCACTCACTATTCTGCTGGTGCAGTCACTGTGTACATACATTACATTACTGATCCTGAGTTACCTCCTGTATTATCCTCCAGAGCTGCACTCACTATTCTGCTGGTGCAGTCACTGTGTACATACAGGTGTATCTCAATGAATTAGAATATCTTCAAAAAGTTTTTTTTTCTTGGTAATTCAATTCATAAAGTGAAACACATATATTATATAGTCATTACATACAGAGTGATCTGTTTCAAGTGTATCACAGCTCACCTCCTCCTGTACAATGACTGATAACACCTCTATATCAGTAGATAACACAGGATCCACCATTCACAATAGGTGATATCACAGCTCACCTCCTCCTGTACAATGACTGATAACACCTCTATATACAGTAGATAACACAGGATCCACCATTCACAATAGGTGATATCACAGCTCACCTCCTCCTGTACAATGACTGATAACACCTCTATATACAGTAGATAACACAGGATCCACCATCGATGTCACAGCTCACCTCCTCCCTATGATGTTGCTTACATTAGAGCATTGTTAGATTAGGGGCTGTCAAATGCTTATAGGGAATCTTTTCTGCCAAAAGCATGGCAAATTAATTTCATTTAATTATTTCATATAATAATAATAATAATAATTAATAAAAAAAAAAAAATCTTGTGCACATGCTCTAAAACTCAGAAATTGTGTGAAAAAAAGAAAATGTTCAATATGACGTTATCAAATTCTGTGACGTAGCTGTACGTTCCAAATGCTCACTATACCCCTAGATATAATCCTTAAGGCGTCTAGTTTCCAAAATGGGGTCACTTGTGGGGGAGCTCCAATGTTTAGGCACACAGGGGCTCTCTAAACACGACATGGTGTCCGCTAACAATTGGAGCTAATTTTCCATTCATATTGTTAGCGGACACCATGTCGCATATGGAGAGCCCCTGTGTACCTAAACATTGGAGCTCCCCCACAAGTGACCCCATATTGGAAACTAGACCCCCCAAGGAACTTATCTAGATGCATAGTGAGCACTTTGATCCCCCAGGTGCTTCGCAAATTAGTCCGTAGAAAGAAAAAAAGATTTTTCTGAAATAAAAAAGTACTTTTTCATTTTTACAGATCAATTTGTGAATCACCTGGGGGATCAAAGTGCTCACTATGCATCTAGATAAGTTCCTTGGGGCGTCTAGTTTACAAAATGGGGTCACTTGTGGGGTAGCCCCAATGTTTAGGCACATAGGGGCTCTCCATACGTGACATGGTGTCCACTAACAATTGGAATTGTAAGCGGATACCATGTCGTGTTTAGAGAGCCCCTGTGTGCCTAAACATTGGAGCTCCCCCACAAGTGACCCCATTTTGTAAACTAGACCCCCCAAGGATCTTATCTAGATGCATAGTCAGCACTTAGAACCCCCAGGTGATTCACAAATTGATCTGTAAAAATGAAAAAGTACTTTTTTTTTTTCCACAAAAACTTTTTTTTGGCCTCAATTTTTTCATTTTCACATAAGCAACAGGATAAAATGCATCCTAAAATCTGTTGGACAATTTCTCCTGAGTACACCGATACCTCATATGTGGCCATAAAACACTGTTTGGGCGCACAGCAGGGCTCAGAAGGGAAGGAGCAACATTTCACTTTTTGAATGGAGAATTTGCTCCAAAAGTCAAATGTCGCTCCCTCCCTTTCGAGCCCTGCCGTGCGCCCAAACAGTGGTTTATGGCCACATATGAGGTATCGGTGTACTCAGGAGAAATTGCCAAACCAATTTTAGGATCCATTTTATCCTGTTGCCCATGTGAAAATGAAAAAATTGAGGCTAAAAGAACATTTTTGTTGGAAAAATTAAAATGTCCATTTTTTGTTTCCACTTTGCTTTAGTTCCTGTAAAGCACCTGAAGGGTTAATAATCTTCTTGAATGTAGTTTTGAGTAGCTTGAGGGGTGCAGTTTTCGGAATGGTGTCACTTTTGGGTGTTTTCTGTCATGTACACCCCTCAAAGAGACTTCACATGTGATGAGGTCACTAATAAAAATGGTTTTGTAAATTTTGCTGAAAAAATGAGAAATTGCTGATGAACTTTGAACCCTTATAACTTCCTAACTCAAATTTTTTTTTTTTTCCCCCCAAAATTGTGCTGATGTAAAGTAACATGTGGGAAATGTGATTTATTAACTGTTTTGTGTCACAGAACTCTCTGGTTTAACAGAATAAAAATGCAAAATTTTAAAATTGCGAAATTTTCGCCAATTTTTTTTTATTTTTCACAAATAAATGCAAAAATTATCGACCTAAATTTGCCACTAACATGAAGCCGAATATGTCACGAATAAAACAGTCTCAGAATCGCTAGGATCCGTTGAAGCTCCAGAGTCGTTAACTCATAAAGAGAGAGAAAAAACGGTCTGGTCATTAAGGTGGAAATTGGCTCCGTCACTAAGGGGTTAACAATACACAAACCACAATCCCGGAGACATACAGTACTTTTTTGTGTCCTTGTTCTGGACACCCGGGGTGCGGTGCGATCCCCAAATCTTACAGTCTGGGTTCACTCATCCCTAGAGAAGAGCAACATTGTATCATCTTCTGTGAATTCATCTGATCTTTCCCACAATCTCTAAGTATCTGTGATAACAATGGCGGCTCATACAAGACCATGCCCCAATATTCAGATTTAGCTAAATATTTCTTAACGATAATTATATTTATAGTAATAAAATAATATTTATAATAATGATAACATAACATCTCGGTCCATTCTGGAATGCGGCGCTGTGTGATGAGTAGATGCCATCCTCGGGTGATGGTGACCGTGTGCTGCCAGCCATCGCTTTGCCGAGTCCTTGCCTCGTGTCCCCTCGGTGTCTCGCAGATTATTCAGCTCAGATAGCAATCAACTGGGAGACGCGTGTGTCTAATTTGCATTAGATTATTCGAAACAAAAAAAAAAAAAAAAAACCTGCATTAGTCAGGCTGGTGATAAACAACGGCAAGGAGTTTATAATATCAGCCAACGCTGCAACGTCCTTCTCCCTCGGACGATCTGCTCTTGTTAACCTCTTGTCATCCGTCTGATGGAGGGCGGCCACAGATACAAAGATACCGCTCATGTCTGGTGAATTACATATATACAGGTTATTAACCGCGCACAATAAAAGCTGAGACAACACTTCAGATAATACTTGTGGCGCCATTATATATAATAAAATTCTCTATAGAACAACAGTATTATAGTAGTTATATTCTTGTATATAGGGGCAGTATTATAGTAGTTATATTCTTGTATATAGGGGCAGTATTATAGTAGTTATATTCTTGTACATAGGGGCAGTATTATAGTAGTTATATTCTTGTATATAGGGGCAGTATTATAGTAGTTATATTCCTGTATATAGGAGCAGTATTATAGTAGTTATATTCTTGTATATAGGGGCAGTATTATAGTAGTTATATTCCTGTACATAGGAGCAGTATTATAGTAGTTATATTCTTGTATATAGGGAGCAGTACTATAGTAGTAGTTATATTCTTGTATATAGGGGCAGTATTATAGTAGTTATATTCTTGTATATAGGAGCAGTATTATAGTAGTTATATTCTTGTATATAGGAGCAGTATTATAGTAGTTACATTCTTGTACGGGTCATTCCATGTCAAGTGATCCAAAAATGAATATTTTATTTCCCTGACGTCCTCAGATTTTTTTAATTTTTTTTCTATATGAAGAACAACTTTAGTTAATTACAAGAAAAAAGTTTTGAATTTTTTTCTTTATCAGTTAATTTTTTACAGATTTTTAAAGTTTTAAAAAAGTGCGAATTTTGGCCTGGTATGGCTTTACATTTTCTATCATATCTCGGGCTAGAAATAAGATAGAGAAACAAAATAAACACTGTTCTACTCAGAACTGTGCAGGCTTTCACCAGATATGTCACAAGAGGATCTTTGTTAATATTTTACCCATGTGATCGCAAGCGCAAAACTTTAAAACGCATTTCCGAAATATCGGCGCGCTTTAAATATTTCAAAAACTGCCCATGTGTCTGCTATGCTATTAGCCACATCTGTACCAAATTTCAAGTTGGGATCGCGATGGGATCATATTTTAAAATATTTTAATATTAATAGCGTCAATGGGTCATTCTATATCAAGTGATCTAAATATGAAATATTTTTTTTACATGACGTCTTTAGATTTTTTTATTCTTTTTCTTTATGAAGTACAACTTTAGTTAATTACAAAGCAAAAGTTTGAAATTTTTTTCTTCATCAGTTAATTTTTTACAGAATTTTAAAGCATAAAAAAAGGGTGAATTTTGGCCTGGTATGACTTTACATTTTTTTATCTCAGGCTAGAAATAAGATAATGAAGTGGGAGAGGCATCATTTTACTCAGAACGGTAACAGCTTTCATTTGAGATGTTACAAGACTATGTTTCTTTATATCAAATTCAAACTATTGACGGGCAATTGTGAAAAAATGACTGATTGTGTTCTTGGTTATATTTGTGCAGAGATTCAACTTGGGACCTGTCAAATTTTATATTTTTTATTTTATGGTTGTATGAGTTATCACAACTTATTGAATAAAACATTTATATGCAACAAAAAAGAAACACAAAAAACAAATCCCATAAGTGCCAGGATAAATACATCTTAATCATCAGAACACAACGCTCAGCATTTTCAACTTGAATGTATTGAACAAACCAAAAGAAGAAAGGTGATCATATCCTCAAGTTTGATTAAACAAGATTAAAAGAACCAAAAAGGTTAACCCTACTTATACATATAAATTTGTTTTCTATTCTATCACTAAACATGTGATTTATGAAGTGTTTAATAAGAATAGTACAGTAGTTAAATCATCGTTCTATAAATTATGAACTAATCAAACAATTAATAGTATGTTTTTAAAGTGGCATTTTATCAATTTGTCCCTTCTAGTGGGTGAAATGTAATCTTGTCCATAAACGCTTACTAGCAATCGCCATTTCTTTGTGTGTCAGAGTATGTCCGGCCTGTCACAGTGTTAGGCTCCGCCTGAGTTAATATCTGATTTTTGTGCACTTTTAAAATGTCTGGCTTTCTTGGATACACAAAGGATGGCGCTGGACCAGAAGGATGCAATAAAGTCAATTCTACTTCTTCATTTTCACAATCTTTGGAGAGTACAGTAGCCGCCACCAGCGCCAATCATATTCACAGGTCACATAGCCAGTTATGTCATTCATTGCCAATCTTGTGCCGCCTTCTACCACCTCATGGACTTCACTGTCTTTGCTGAATGAAAAAATCCTTGTTTTTATTTCTGTTTCACTACATGGAATGAAAGTGTGGTATTGCTGAGTCCCTTTGATGGGTTCTGCTTCCTGTAACCGATGTTTTAACAAACTCTCCTCCTCTTCATAGTCCTGGTTTGTACAATACATGAACTGGATGTTAAGAATATTTTTCTCACTCCATTTGAAAAGTTCCATGGGTGTTAAGATTTGGTCTGCATATGGCCTCTGGAGGCTAGCACAAGCTGCAAGGCGTTTCACGGTGCCTCCTAAACCATCACATACACCTTTGCCATGAGCAGTGGCAAAAAAGTGCCATTCAGTTTCCACTCCAAAATCTTTCTTGTGATGGCATACATTTATAAAATTTTTCCTGTTTTTATACTGTGCAGAAGAGCCATCAGAGAAGTAGTAGACCTTGCTCAAACTTGGTAGGATATCTGTTTTTATCACTGAAATCAATTTTTTTTGGTACAAATGAACAGCAATTGAATCATGAAGTAAGCACTCAGATATCATAACTACACTTTTGTACTTTATTTCCCCATTCTCATTGTAATAGATTGCAAAAGGGTGCACAGTTGCTTGTTCATTGTTCCAGTGAAATGACTGTGCTTCATCCTGAGCAACAAAGGAATAGTTCTCTGAAAAGTCTAAGCTTATAACTGCCTCATTCTGTTTGATGCTTTCTTTGAGGTGATTGTAGTAGTCAGACTGTTGGCGAGCTATAAATGAATGTTTCTTAAGGACTATCAGCTGTTCACAAAAACATTCTAGAAAATCTTCTGCACTTTTAATAACAGTGTCAATAGTACATCACATCTAAAAATAATGGTTTGATAAATATAGACCCCACGCTTTTAGACCACAGGTTGAACAGATCTGAATTCAAGATTTTTGAATTGACACTATAATAGTTAAATATTTTAAAATATGATCCCATCACGATCCCAACTTGAAATTTGGTACAGATGTGGCTAAGAGCATAAAAGACACATGGGCAGTTTTGGAAAATTTTTATTAAAACGTTTTTTCGGAAATGCGTTTCAAAATGTTGCGTTTGCGTTCCCATGGGTAAAAAATTAAAATTAACAAATATACTCTTGTGACATATATCTGGTGAAAGCCTGGACAGTTCTGAGTAGAATGGTGTTTATTTTGTTTCTCTATCTTATTTCTAGCCCGAGATAAAAAAAATGTAAAGTCATACCAGGTCAAAATTCACCCTTTTTTTAAACTTTAAAAATCTGTAAAAAATTAGCTGATGAAGAAAAAAATTCTAAACTTTTAATTTGTAATTAACTTAAGTAGTACTTCATAAAGGAAAAAAAAATAAAAAAATCTAAAGACGTCAGGTAAAAAAAAATATTCATATTTAGATCACTTGATATGGAATGACCCATTGACGCTATTAATAGTAAAATATTTTAAAATATGATCCCATCGCGATCCCAACTTGAAATTTGGTACAGATGTGGCTAAGAGCAAAGCAGACACATGGGCAGTTTTTGAAATATTTAAAGCGCGCCGGTTTTTCGGAAATGCGTTTTAAAGTTTTGCGCTTGCGATCACATGGGTAAAATATTACGAAAGATCCTCTTGTGACATATCTGGTGAAAGCCTGTATAGTTCTGAGTAGAATGGTGTTTATTTTGTTTCTCTATCTTATTCCTAGCCTTAATTATGAGGAGAAACGTAAAGGCAGGCAACAGTGAAATTCACACTTTTTCCGAACTTTGAAAATCATTTAAAAAAAAAAATAAATTTTTTAAAAAATGTTTCTCTTCACATTTTGCATTGTCTGACATGCTATTATCAAATAACAAAATCTCAAAAGAATTAAAAATATAGAGGTAATAATCATTGGTTCACTTGACATGGAATGACCCGTACATAGGGGCAGTATTATAGTAGTTATATTCTTGTATATAGGAGCAGTATTATAGTAGTTATATTCTTGTACATAGGAGCAGTATTATAGTAGTTATATTCTTGTATATAGGAGCAGTATTATAGTAGTTATATTCTTGTATATAGTGGCAGTATTATAGTAGTTATATTCTTGTATATAGGAGCAGTATTATAGTAGTTATATTCTTGTATATAGGAGCAGTATTATAGTAGTTATATTCTTGTACATAGGGGCAGTATTATAGTAATTATATTCTTGTGTATAGGGGCAGTATTATAGTAGTTATATTCTTGTATATAGGAGCAGTATTATAGTAGTTATATTCTTGTATATAGGGCAGTATTATAGTAGTTATATTCTTGTATATAGAGGCAGTATTATAGTAGTTATATTCTTGTATATAGGGGCAGTATTATAGTAGTAATATTCTTGTATATAGGGGGCAGTATTATAGTAGTTATATTCTTGTATATAGGGGCAGTATTATAGTAGTTATATTCTTGTATATAGGAGCAGTATTATAGTAGTTATATTCTTGTACATAGGAGCAGTATTATAGTAGTTATATTTTGTATATAGGGCAGTATTATGTATATATTCTGTACAGGGCAGTATTATAGTAGTTATATTCTTGTATATAGGAGCAGTATTATAGTAGTTATATTCTTGTATATAGGGGCAGTATTATAGTAGTTTATTATGTACATAGGCATATTATAGTAGTTATCTTGTATGAGCAGTATTATAGTAGTATACCTTATAAATTTGTATTATATTCTTGTACATAGGGGCAGTATTATAGTAGTTATATTCTTGAAATATATTAGGCAGATATAGATTTTAATAGGCAGTAATGTAGTATATTTGTAGTTATAGATTATCTTGTATATAGGGCAGTATTATAGTAGTTATATTCTTGTACATAGGAGCAGTATTATAGTAGTTATATTCTTGTATATAGGAGCAGTATTATAGTAGTTATATTCTTGTATATAGGGCAGTATTATAGTAGTTATATTCTTGTATATAGGGCAGTATTATAGTAGTTATATTCTTGTACATAGGAGCAGTATTATAGTAATTACATTCTTGTATATAGGGGCAGTATTATAGTAGTTATATTCTTGTATATAGGAGCAGTATTATAGTAGTTATATTCTTGATATAGGAGCAGTATTATAGTAGTTATATTCTTGTATATAGAGCAGTATTATAGTAGTTATATTCTTGTATATAGGGCAGTATTATAGTAGTTAATATTCTTGTATATAGGGGCAGTATTATAGTATTATATTCTTGTATATAGGGGCAGTATTATAGTAGTTATATTCTTGTATATAGGAGCAGTATTATAGTAGTTATATTCTTGTACATAGGAGCAGTATTATAGTAGTTATATTCTTGTATATAGAGGCAGTATTATAGTAGTTATATTCTTGTATATAGGGCAGTATTATAGTAGTTATATTCTTGTATATAGGGGCAGTATTATAGTAGTTATATTCTTGTATATAGGGGCAGTATTATAGTAGTTATATTCTTGTATATAGGAGCAGTATTATAGTAGTTATATTCTTGTATATAGGAGCAGTATTATAGTAGTTATATTCTGTATATAGGGCAGTATTATAGTAGTTATATTCTTGTACATAGGGGCAGTATTATAGTAGTTATTCTTGTATATAGGAGCAGTATTATAGTAGTTTATATTCTTGTATATAGGGGGCAGTATTATAGTAGTTATATTCTTGTATATAGGGCAGTATTATAGTAGTTATATTCTTGTATATAGGAGCAGTATTATAGTAGTTAATCCTGTATATAGAGGCAGTATTATAGTAGTTTATATTCTTGTACATAGGGGCAGTATTATAGTAGTTATATTCTTGTATAAGGAGCAGTATTATAGTAGTTATATTCTTGTATATAGGGGGCAGTATTATAGTAGTTATATTCTTGTATATAGGGCAGTATTATAGTAGTTATATTCTTGTAATAGGAGCAGTATTATAGTAGTTACATTCTTGTATATAGGGGCAGTATTATAGTAGTTATATTCTTGTATATAGGGGCAGTATTATAGTAGTTATATTCTTGTAATAGGGGAAGTATTATAGTAGTTATATTCTTGTACATAGGTGCAGTATTATAGTAGTTATATTCTTGTATATAGGGCAGTATTATAGTAGTTATATTCTTGTATATAGGAGCAGTATTATAGTAGTTATATTCTTGTATATAGGGGCAGTATTATAGTAGTTATATTCTTGTATATAGGAGCAGTGTTATAGTAGTTATATTCTTGTATATAGGAGCAGTATTATAGTAGTTATATTCTTGTATATAGGGGCAGTATTATAGTAGTTATATTCTTGTATATAGGGGCAGTATTATAGTAGTTATATTCTTGTATATAGGGACAGTATTATAGTAGTTATATTCTTGTATATAGGGGCAGTATTATAGTAATTCTTGTATGTTCATTGCTATTCAGTGTAGACTATTTGCTCCCCTCTATACTGTCTCTGGCTCTATGGCAGCGGTGCCCAATAATTCTGGTGTCATTGATCGTCCGGAGCTGCGGTTTTCACTTTACGTTATCAGACGATAATCTGGTGTGAAATTATCACAGGTGAGTTGTACTTGTAGATCTGCGTCTGCTGTTAGCACCTAATTGAAGGAAGACGATGATGGGGGGAATTAGCTTTTATTAAAGATCTATTAGCGGTAACATCATTCACTATTGGTATCGGTGATGAGACATGACTTGTATGTGTTAATCAGTTGCAGTAACAAATGTGCGGACGCGATGAGATGAGGGTGACACTAAGTTTTAGTGAACAGGTCGTCATTCAGTGTTCGGAGCTGTGACGGCTCAGTGGGTATGTGCCCACACTGCACATTGTGCAGATATTGTCAGAAATACGCACTAAGAAACGCCGCGGTTTTTATAATGAAGTCAATGGCTGAAAAATGCAGGGAAATCTGCACCAACAAGTGACGCTGCGGATTGCACCAAACACACACTGGAAAAAAACCCCGCAACATTGGCACAGACCCTCTGAAGTGTCAGTTTGCCGGCAGATTTGTCAATAAAGGATGCACAGTTACACCGTGTTCACATGTGTCTTTTCTGCAGTCTCTTGGTAGTAAGGCTGTGTGCTCACGGTCCGGAGGAGATGTGTGTTGGACGCAGCTCCTCCGGACGAGAGTGAACCTGCGGGTGGGAGTAGGGAGACCGCTGCCGTCCTGTACTCTCCGTGTGCGGCGGGTGCAGGGCGGCTTCTCCGATGGCAGCCGCTTCCGACTCCACAGCATGAAATGAACATGAGGAGCGGACTCCCGGCAACCCGCACCGCAGCTGAAAGAACGCTGTGGTCGGGTTTAAGCGTAGTGAGGATGGGATTTCTTGAAATTCCAGCCACTATGCTGGTACTGTACTACGCACTGGCAAGATGCTGCGTTCAAAACGCTGCGTACAATAATCGTGTGCGCGCACCCAAAAAGCTGCTTCCAAGAAGTGGGTTTTGCTGCATTTGGGCTTCATGTTTAGCTTTGATTTTGGCATAATTTGTCTCCAGCACATGTTGATATAAAGTCGTTTTGTTCACCACAAAAACCAGTATCATATTTTTTTTCATTTGTTCCCTTATTTTGGTAATATTATTAAAGGGTTGTTCCTTTCTAAGATTATTGCTCCCTAGGTGTACAAGTCTTTAAACAGGTAATGAAGCGTTTCTTTACAGAAAGAATCCGCTGCAAACCCCGGCTGTAATGTCTGTATACTTGTGATCCCTGGCTGTAATGTCTGTATACTTGTGATCCCTGGCTGTAATGTCTGTATACTTGTGATCCCCGGCTGTAATGTCTGTATACTTGTGATCCCCGGCTGTAATGTCTGTATACTTGTGATCCCCGGCTGTAATGTCTGTATACTTGTGATCCCCGGCTGTAATGTCTGTATACTTGTGATCCCCGGCTGTAATGTCTGTATACTTGTGATCCCCGGCTGTAATTTCTGTATACTTGTGATCCCCGGCTGTAATGTCTGTATTCTTGTGACCCCCGGCTGTAATGTCTGTATACTTGTGATCCCCGGCTGTAACGTCTGTATACTTGTGATCCCCGGCTGTAACGTCTGTATACTTGTGATCCCCGGCTGTAACGTCTGTATACTTGTGATCCCCGGCTGTAATGTCTGTATACTTGTGATCCCCGGCTGTAATGTCTGTATACTTGTGATCCCCGGCTGTAATGTCTGTATACTTGTGATCCCCGGCTGTAATGTCTGTATACTTGTGATCCCCGGCTGTAATGTCTGTATACCTGTGATCCCCGGCTGTAATGTCTGTATACTTGTGATCCCCGGCTGTAATGTCTGTATACTCTTATTCTACCTTCCCCCCCATGTCCACCAGGATGTGTGTATATCCCACCTGTTCCTGTATGGTTGGACATCCATTACACAGGGGCACATTTATAAAAATATCTCAGGACAGGAAAACATTTTTTTTTAACTCATCTAACTGAGGAACTTAT
Organism: Allobates femoralis; assembly: GCA_033576535.1. Lineage (NCBI taxonomy): Eukaryota > Metazoa > Chordata > Amphibia > Anura > Aromobatidae > Allobates > Allobates femoralis. The sequence goes on along the minus strand of JARQOC010003333.1, from coordinate 387 downwards.
TATTATTTAAGATCTAATAATTAATATGTACAATTGTTCGTGGCACAGCCCCTTTAACTATGGCTGTTCCCTGCAGAAATGTCCTAGGGACTGTGGACCCGAAATGTTACAAGGCCATGACTTCAAAGTAACTCTGTCCTCACTTTCCAGCCGCGGCTATTTGGTATTCTTTTGGTATTTTGCTCCTTTTTCCAATAATCGCTCAGTATGCATTTGATTTTCTTTTTATTTCTCCTTTTGTCATAAAACGTCGACTTCCTCCTCTCCTCTAGTAATGATGCGCGTTAACGAGCTCCCTCTTTACATAATTAGTTTGGTTAGTTTTCTTCTGTTTTGTCTGGTTTCATTGCGCCTGACGTGAGCAGAATGAGGGGCGCCGACCGTTTA